>JAGGAV010007799.1:0-62828 GCA_017657295.1 Termitomyces sp. DKA64
AATAAGCAAAGGTGGTCAAGAACAGTAAGTAAATGAATGTAGCTCACCCTCAGTGGCTCCACAAGTAGTTGAGACAACTGATGTTGACCTGTAGAGTAATGACAAATGTAAGACTACAGATAAATAAGCAAAGGTGGTCAAGAACAGTAAGTAAATGAATGTAGCTCACCCTCAGTGGCTCCACAAGTAGTTGAGACAACTGATGTTGACCTGTAGAGTAATGACAAATGTAAGACTACAGATAAATAAGCAAAGGTGGTCAAGAACAGTAAGTAAATGAATGTAGCTCACCCTCAGTGGCTCCACAAGTAGTTGAGACAAATGATGGTGTCATTTGTATGTATGTTTTCTTTTATATCAGTAAAATAAAGTTTCAAAACAAATAATAGTAAATAAAATATGTGTGAGACATGAGGCTTGCAGTGGCAGTGCCCATAATGGAAAACAAGAAGTAACACCCCTGACCTGCAACATTGACCCACACATGCACTTGATGTGTCTCTGTTGATCCTCCCCCAGATGTGCTGCATGCATGGAAGGGTTCAGACCAAGTTTAGATACTAGGTATTCATGCTGGGCATGAGGCAACAGTTTTGTGAAAACATCTGCTATGTTCTTGGCTGACACCACAAGTTGTATCTGGATGTCTCCATCCTGGACTTGTTCCCAGATATAGTGATGGCAGATATCAATATGCTTTGCTTGTGAGTGACCCTTTGTTGATTCTACCAGGGCTATTGCAGAACAGTTGTCCCTGTAGAGAAGTATGGGGAGCATCTGATGTAAATCAATCTCACCCAGAAAATTGTGTAACCAGAGACCCTGCTGGGCCCTGCATGTCAGGGCCACATATTCCACCTCTGCCATCAATAATGCCACTGTTGGTTGTTGTTTGGAACTCCACAATACCACTCCCCCAGACAACATAAATATGTAATCTCTCATGGATTGTCTAGTGTCAAGGTCTCTCCCAAAGTTGGCATCCACAAAACCAATTGGCTTAAGTGATGCACTCAGGGTCTTAGAGTATGTTATGCAGTAGTTGAGGGATCCTTTTATGTATCCAAGTACATGAATCAATGCATTCCAGTGTGTTGGTCTGGGGTTCAATTGAAAATGGGCCAGCATTCCAACTGCAAATAATAGGTCAGGGCAAGTGGCTCCTTGGGCTCACATTAAAGACCCAAGGAGTTGTCTGTATGGTTTGTCAGACATAAGCACATGGTCTGCCTCAGTCTGTGGTGTCATAGCCTCTGTGAGTCAGATGTCTAAGGGTTGGGGGGTGGATTTTGGATTGTAGTCTTGCATCTCAAAGCACTCAAGGATCCTCTTCAGATAGGCATGTCACAACAGTGATATCACACCAGTGTGGGGGTCTCTGTCAATAGCCATGCCCACAATGAAGGAGGGCTCTCCTAAATCCTTTATGTTGTAGATGTTGCCCAGTTTGCATTTGGCTTTTGTTGCACCCTGGGCTGTGGTGGATAGGCCAAAAGTGTCATCAGTAAATGTATTTGTGATAGTGTGTTCACCATTTGCCACTCTTGTATGTATGCAGCTGTCAGCTTGAGAGGTCCAGTATCTGAGATGGCAATACACACTATCTAGCATGTGCCACCAGTCTCTCACCCCCTGCATCATACTGTAAATGGTTTTCAATAAAAGGCACACCTTTCCTTCTCCCCCTTGAAAACCAGGTGGTATCTGCATGTATATGGTATGCTCTGGGATGCTGTTGAGAAAAGCTGATACAAAGTTGACTTGCCAGTTGTGCAGCCCCAGCTGTGCCACTATCACCACCAAGAAGTGCAAGGACTCAAGCCTAACAACTGCTGTGTATGTTTCAACAAAGCCTTCCCCAGCAACCTGAGAGTACCCTTTTGCAACAAGCCTGGCCTTCCTTTTCATGATGTTTCTCTCTGCATTGTACTTGTTTGCATAAACCCATCTACACCCAATTACTTTCTTGCCTGCTGGTACATCCTCCCATGGAACCAGCCTGAAGACCTTCCCCTCCTCCAGCATCCTCAGCTCTTGCTCCATTGCCAGTACCCAAAGGTCCACCCTGGGCATTACCTCTCTGTAGTGCTCCAGGATATATTCATTGTTGCCTATGCAACCTCAAGTGTCCAGGGATGCCAGAAATGCAAATGCATCCTTGGCAAAATATGAATGGGGGGGGATGTCACCACCAGACAGTTGCTTTGTTGCCAGGTGTTCCAATCTGCAAGGCAGGGGAACTGGCAGCATCACAGGCACCATCAGTGCCACAAGGTCTGCATCAAGCACTGAGGTGCCAGTAATAGGAGTGGTATCAGTCCCTGGAGATCAGGTCTCATGCAGCAGAGCATCAGTGGCATGTATACATGGAGTGTCTGGTTGGTGGAGCAGTAGCAGTCCAGGGGCAGCTGGGTTTGGGGGGGGTGGTGTGTTTGCAAGTAGCTTCTTGTCCTCATCACTGATGACCATGAGAGATAGATGCCCTGTGCCCTCATCAAAAATCACATCACAAGATGTGACTATCATGTGAGTGCCACAGTTGTAGAAACAGTAACCATTCTCACAATAGCCCATAAAGACACACTTAACAGACCTTGGATTGAGCTTTGACCTGACCAGTTCCTCAGGAATTTTGGCAAAGGCAATGCAGCCAAAAGGGCACAGGAACTCCACCCCTTGACAGAAACCTGTCCATCCTTCCTTCAGTATCAGGTTTGGGTGACAAGCTGATGGGATTAGGTTCCACATAATAATCTGTATAGCTGCCACCTCTGCCCAGAGGCTTTTAGATAGGCTGCTCTCAGCCAGGAGGCCACAGACACCCTTGATGATGGTTCTGATGCTGTGCTCAGCCAAACCATTTTGCAAGTGGGCATAGGGAACAGTGATGTTCATGTAAATGCCATTGTCTGTGCAGAGAGTGATCCAGTCATTGTTGATCCACTGATGGCCAGTGTTGATCCTAATCATCTGTAGTGTCCTCCTGGTACATCATAAGGCCTCAGCATGGTATGCTTTGAATGTGGACAGTGTTGACTCTCCATCCTTCCTCAACAGAAAGTAACCCATCTTGTGTGCTGTGCACCATCCATTGCTAACATCATATAGTAGGCTCTCCCTAATGACATGACAGTGGCAGGGCCCCACAAGTCTATGTGACTGGTTTGGTGAGGTCTTGGTGTGGACCTTGCCATCATACACACAGTCTTTGCAAATACCTCTTGTGTTACTGCCACCCTTGATTGCCAGGCTGTCAACTAGCCCTTTTTCTGCCAGCATGCAGATGTTCTTTACCCCTGCATGACCAAAACAGCAATGCCACATGTCAATCTCAGCAGGACACAGTGAGGAAGCCACCACCACTTGGGTCATGATCTGTAGGGAACTGGTCAGCATGGTGAGGAGATACATGCCCCTCTCATGGTGTCTGACAAGAACCTCACATCCTGCAGCATCACAGAAAATAGCCTTCTCACCTGCAAAGACAACTGTGAACCCAGCTTTGTTGAATTTTACCACTGATACAAGATTAGTGGCAAGGTCTGGGATGTGCAGAGCCTTCCTGAAAACAAGTTCTAACATCCCTGAGGCAGTTTGCACCTTCTTGTGGACAGTCCCCTGCCCTATAATGTGAAAACCCCCACCAACTGGCATGGACTGGCCCTCCCAAGGTGCACTAAGCTCTTCATAGTCAGAGAAGACACCCCTGTTGACAATACAGTGGTTGCTCACACCAGAATTGGTATATTTTGGCATGGTGCTCTTAGCATGGAAAACAGTCAGGGGCCTGCCATCCCTGTCATTGCTGTGTGAACTGGGTGATCTTAGCCATGAGTGTGTATGACACATGGGAAGTGGATGTGTTGGCCAGATGTGCTGCAGGCAGGGCTGTGGCAGAGGGGACTGCTGCCTTTTTAGTCGATTCAAGTGCTGCCAATGCACTCTTGTGATTCCTAAAGTTTTGAGGAAACTGCCCTTCCTTACCACCACCCCTCCAGTAACAGTTCTCAGTGGTGTGGCCCATGTGTTTACAATGTGGGTTTAGACACATGATCTTTGACTTCTGTGGCTTTGCGGCCACCTGGAGTGCTATTGCAGTGACCCCGGCCACTTGTTTCTGCATATAGAGGCACTCCCAATGCACCACAAGGCCAGAGATAAGTGTTACAGATGTGGTCATTGCATAAAGGCTTGCCATAATTGTATTCCACAATTCTGGCAGAGAATTCATAATTATGATGCAGAAGGTGGCATCACTGATTGTGGTGCCCTTCTCTATGGCCTCATGCCACTTCATGCATAGGTCAGTGACATGAGTGAGGAAATCTGTGCTGTCAGTGTACATGGTGGTGTGTAGATGATTCTCAGCTCCCATTGCAGCCAGGTCTGACACAGTGTGTATGCCTCAGTGAGAGTCTTACACACCTCAGCCCCTGAACCACCCATCCTTATCCCCAGACCAACCAGGTTTTTGCAGTTGTTCACTATGAGGGACAAGGTCCAAGCATCCCAAGCACCCCAAGCATCCCCACTCCTCAGCAGTATGAGTACAAGAAGTCCATTTTGTCAGTTCGCCATCAGTGGCATTGTCCTCAGCAGTGGCTGGCATGTTGACTTTCACAGAGGACTTTCCCCCTTCTGTTGTTGTTTTGGTGGGTGTGGTATCTGCTGCTTTAGCATCCGGATTTTTAATGGTGCCTTCCAGATATCCCTTTGCGCCATGCGTATGCACTGCAATGAGGACCCTGTCCCGGAAAGACACAAAATTTGTCCCGTTGAATTGTGATTCCTGTGATTCTTTGGGGAAAGTAGGTGGGTTGGGTGTGGTGGTGTTGCCGGTGGACATGTCGAAACAATTTTTGTACTGTTCGTGCGCGGGGCAGAAAAAAAAAAGATTTCTAGTGAGAATTGTCTTCTTCGAGTTGGTAGGTTTCCGCACAGCTGGAAAAGCTAACAGGGGCCCGATAACCTGTAGAGTAATGACAAATGTAAGACCTCAGTGGCTCCACAAGTAGTTGAGACAACTGATGTTGACCTGTAGAGTAATGACAAATGTAAGACTACAGGTAAATAAGCAAAAGTGTCAAGAACAGTAAGTAAATGAATGTAGCTCACCCTCAGTGGCTCCACAAGTAGTCGAGACAACTGAGGGTGTCGTTTGTATGTATGTTTTCTTTTATATCAGTAAAATAAAGTTTCAAAACAAAGAATTGTAAATAAAATACGTGCGGGACATGAGGCTCGCAGTGGCGGTGCCCGGAATGGAAAACAAGAAGTAATGCCCCTGGCCTGCAACATCTACCCGCACGCGCGCTTAACGCGTCTCCGTCAATACTAAAACTTATTCTTTTGCTATTTGTTATAACCTGTATTAGCACTGATAGATATCACATTGAATAGGATACCCTAGACATGACCATACATGGACCAGGAGATAGATGGTATATCCTTCAAGGTATGATTTATTTTGCAGACTTACATCTCATGTGTCAATATATAGACTCATTTTTATCCATGTGGTTCCATGATGGGCTAACCACCAGTCAAACCTTGGTACTAGAAGATAACACATTAGATTTGACAGATCTGAGTGAGTGCAGAGGTAAAGAAAAAAAGCAAGTATAGCTCTATATGTCATAATTTAACATGCGAAATAACTGTAACATATATATACTACTAATATAAGTATTTTAAAAATATGAATGTTTAGGACTGGATAGATCTTGGTCATGCTGTGCTTGCAACAGCCCATACAAGCAGGTGAGAACATAAGCAATCAAGTCTGTAATTGTCTAGTCTAGATGTTGGGTCATCCTTATTCTACACATAGATTATTATACATGGTCACCATGGTCCGTAGGTCCGAGAAACTTTACAGTCCTGCCTTCCATAATATCACCTACCCGATTCTGCTGAGGCTGTGTTCTAAATCAGTCATGAGCGAATCACCTTTAACTGATTCGTCAATTCATGATCTATCAACTAACATATGACAATATGTGATGTATACTATATAAAAGCGTGGATCCTAATCACTATCTTGCCCATCTATGACTTCTACTACACAGATGAACAATACCCTCCTCTTTGTATATGGAGAATGCGGACCACACGTGACGGAAGGGGAATTCAATGGTATGGATATCAACGTACCGTAGAAAGAAATTGCAATAACTGCATCTACAGAGTGGTACGACAAGGAACATGTTCCTGCACGATTAGTTCTATCCGATTTTTCGACAGCTGCACGTTATAAAGCTACCGATGGCAAATCACCCTCTTGGTTGGCAATCTATGACACGACTACACCTGAAGTTCTCCAAAGCAATGCATACAAGGCGCTTTCCGTCAATGCTTCAGCGAACGAGAGGTCTATCATCTCACGCCTCGCGGTTCTCCACCGCGCGGTCTATCGCCTTTGCCTCACCGTTGAAAATCCAAGCCCTGGGACTCCTTTGCTTCCTGGCAAAGTTGTTGTTGTCGTGGGGATTCTTCCCAAATCCCCTCAACAAGAGGAGGAAATTGATAGGTGGTACTCAGACGAACATCTGCCTTTATTGTCAAAGGTACCAGGATTCATCAGAGCACGGAGATATAAGCTCTCAAGTGACGTCGAGCTGGCGGGAAAGGCAGATTCAACTTCTCCCACGATTGCCTTTCCCCTCTTGACTTTGTACGATTGGGAAGGGACCTCGTTTGGGGATGAGCCGGCATATAATGAGGCAGTATCCACACCCTGGTGTTTGAAGGTGCTCGCCGAAGTTGAGGGCTCGGAATTCAGGTCGTTCTCACTTTACAAGGGTTTCACGAAGTAGTAGAGCGGGAATAAGGACAAGGCAGATGTCGAGTTCCGATCTCTTCAACTTTAGGATAACATTCTTGGGTTGTTTTCTGAAATGAACATACGTCAAATCCCACAAGCCCCCGTATCCTGATTGCCCCGATTTATTGACGTTTGGTCACTACACAAGCTGATTGGTCGAAATTCATTCAATATGGACGAGTTTGCGCACCGTATTTCCGAATGATTCTACATACAAAGCTGTGCTTGCTCCGCCTCGCAGGACATCCCAAAATCTCGGCTGACAGAGAGCCGAACGTACGGCGTTGGACATCGTAGGAGTACCACACACTGGAAGAAGAAACATTAGTGAACTCTCGTAGGAGAGGATGATGCGGTCGCACCGCTGAAGGAGATAGTGCCAATTGCTTTGGCGGTCTCCTCCCTCACCAAACGAGTCAAATCCGGGCGACCGTTTGCCACGTCGATGCCAGGAAGATCGGTACCTTCGGGAGTCACATAGCCTGTCTTGTTCTCTTCATCACCATCGTCCGAATTGTCCGATCTGTCCCTCCTCGTATGTGAAGCGGTGACGTGAATACGAATATCGATCGCGATTTCGGACGGAGGGTTGGCAGCTACGGGTAAAAGAGTATCCGAAATCATTTTGATGTCACCTGTACGAAGTTGTCATGTCTGCTAAAGCGAAAATACCAGACCGTACTTACTAGCATATCGAACGACCCATATGAATATAACTTTTCGACAGTCTGTAGTGCCCTGCCTTGCTCGGCTACGTGGGAATGGGATGAGGAGTAGTACTCAATTGATCGACGCTTACAGAACAACGTCAAGGAAAAGCGGGAGCGTGAACGATACGCCGGATCCACCTGTAGCACTAGAGTCAATTGGGCTTGAACGTAATGATATAGAGCGTTTAAAAATTAACCTGCTATCAAGACCACTGTATCAAAAGCTCGAAGGCATGGTGGCGTACCATATGGCCCGTCAATAATGACTTTCATTTCTGGAGTTTGACCGAACGCGTGGAGGTGTTTTGTGAATCCAGACCGAACTCGTATCAAGAATGTCAACGCCTTATAGGCGGTATCTGGTTCACTGACGTCATCTTCGCTTCCAATAGGGTCTGCATCACCCCCCGCGACGTTAAGCGGCGCATCAATGGTTGAGATAGTGAACGGGTGGGCCTCAAGAAATACGCCTGATACGCTAGGAATGGTAACATACATATTCTGACCAGGACGCCAGTGCATATAAGTAGGTCGCCGGAGAGTCAAGCGGACAAAATGTGGCGAGAGAGCTTCGAGGTGGGCATATTGTTCAAGGGAGCCATTTTTGAAGTATCCGATGTTGTAAATGAGGATGCGAATACCTCGAAGTGTGCGGTCAAGCCCCCAAATGACAAAGGCGGGCCAGATATGATTCCCTTCCCTGGAAACAAAGGTCAGGATATATCAATGGGCCGGGATCCCAAATAGGGCAGGACCTTTGTTCTCGAGCGTGAAAATAACCACCGAGCAACACGATACTAGAGAAATGAATGTTAGTCGAAAACGAAAATGTTCAGGGTTTGCGGTCGACGTACAAGACCATGAAAAAGTGGAAATTCAGAAAAATCTCGTAATAACGCCGCCTCAGAGGTCGTACAGAGATGAGGAATAAAATTGTAAAGGCAGTCGCGGCGAGCAGACCGCATCGGAGCCATGTAAACCGTAAAGAGACGCTTCCAACCAACCTACAAAGGCTTGTTCAGAGATAGAAAACTACATAGAAGAACAGAAACGGACCCGATCTTAATCTGAGAGAGGTTCTTAGGAGCTTTGTAGAAAGTGTCATGATGAGCTTACCCGGCCGGAGGCATGCACCCAAATGAGTACACAAACGACGCGCGCGAACGTCCTATGGAAATATTGCAACTGAAAACATGGGGTGTGGGCATCGATGTGGGCACGAAAATGGCTTACCTTTTCATAGCTTATGCCAGTCAGGTCTATAATGGCGTTGATATTGGAGTAGTCATGAACTGTAGAAGAAGCTTACAGGAGATGATGTTATTTCTGGTGCCAAGGGCAGCTATGAGTGGAAGCTGCGTAGTGGCGATGTTGGCGGCAATATTGGCCCAATACTTGGGATCATATATATTTCCTTCTCTGTTTGTTGCTAAGCATGAGTGATGAGTGCGAACTCAAGCAAGAGCGGGATCGTGGCGCCCACAATTCACGAGTGCCCATACAAAAATGAGAGTAATGTATACGGCCGTTATGAATACTTCGGCAACGTTTAGGGTATAAGAAGTGCCTAATTGGATCGTTGATCGAAATACGATGGCGCGGAAAGCATTGGCTGTCGCCAGTGGCAATCTGGAGAGCGCAATCTCACCACGAACAGGAGTGTTCTTCCGCGACCTTTTACGACGGCTGGTTAGGGCATGAATGGAAAGAGAGGTTAAGTGACACAGGGAGATGAATGCGATGAAAGCAGCAATGCAGAACCACGCGTCTTCTGGATAAATCACACCATGGGCGACACGGATTGTGTGGTCTAGATCCGGTTTCTGCGATGTCAGGACTTGCATGACACTGGAAAGGGTCATTGAAACTAAAACCAGGATCGGTAACAACGGTCAAGAGGCGAGGAATCATCTCTGGGTTCCTTATGTATCGAATCATGCCAGGTGTCAATTTTGGTAAACAGCTTGGTCCGTTCTAATCGTCGAAGAACGGTATAAAGTTCAATGTCCATACAGGCGACAAGTAAGCCTTCGCGATTCGTCGTCTAACAGTCTGATGTCTGATCAACTTATTTTGTCGGACGTACGAGCCGCAGTGACAGTTCTTCACGGGATATACAGGGGTAATTCTTTCAAAGCGCGGGTTGGTAAGACAAGCGTGATGCGATACGAGCAACGCGTGCATGGCTTCGGATTTGAATGACTAGCTAGAACATGGTGATAACCACCCCCGGAGGGGTAAAATCGACAACATGAGGCCGATATAGACCGGAAGGTATCGAGTATGACCAAGGACATGTGATGTATCTCATTGGGACGACAAGCCTCGGAGGGAAATACGTAGGCATAGATTTTCGCTTGAGAATCATCAGCTATCACTTTGGAGTAAGCTTGTGACGCGGCCGAGCGTCCGACTGGAAGGCGAGAGGACGAGGCCTTGACCTGTGCGTGTCGTAAGTTGCTTCCTACTTGAGATTACCTTCTGGATGAGATCTATCTACGACCGTACGGTGTTATCCGACACCGCAATGGTGCAATCACCTTGGAAAAGTTGCTCAGCAGCCGAATTACTCATCGTCCCCCGAGACGGGGTCAACGGCTAAACTCCTGAAAGAGGAAAGGTGAAGAAGTGTCGAGCAGCCGACCGCATGGACCATGGAAGTTGAATGCATAAATGAACTTGAACATCCTCGTCGGAGCATCATTTGCCTTATCTGATAAGTACTTGTCGACAAATTTCGAGCTTGAGGCCTTAGAGCGGGATCAAATATGAATGCATGAATCGAAGAAGGTGGATACATTCAATTGCCTAAACGTTCTAGCATATATGAATGCACGATTCCTAGTTTCGATTTACAAACGCGTATGGCCAAAATCTTCTGTTAGATATACTTAGGTACTGCAAGCTCAAATCGAAGATTGTCCATCAACACCTCCTACTCTATCGCCTCAGAAAGGAGCCATACTGATGGTATACGGAGATATGTAGGGCCTTGACCATACTGAATTGCAAGCAGCGCTACTGAGGAAGATAGAGGTAGCGGCCAAAGGTGATCAAGGGGGGGAGCTTAGTAATTTCCACGTGTTGGCAGTTTTGCTCGGAAATCTTTTCTTGGGTCTCCTGGAGCTTCTCGGTTACATTTGCATTTGCTCGATTTTCTCGTCGACGTTCACTTTTCAGAATTTGAATGCCAACCGCAGAATCTGCTAGCCCTGACGACAGGGACCGCGAAAGGGATACTGAACGAGGCGAACGGCCTGATCGTGGCGGGACCAGGCAAAAGTCTTCAACATCTACACCCGCTAAAAGTACGTCTTGTCCTGACATCAGACCTCCTTCCGGACTCATATCTTTTGTTATATTATTATTTGTAGCTTCCAAAGATCTATCTCATGTGCCATGCAAATTTTACAAAGTTGGAGGCTGTACTGCAGGCGCATCCTGCCCCTTCTCTCATCACCTGCCCGAGCCAGGCCAGAAGGAGACCTGCGCATGGTTTGTGAAGGGTAACTGCAAGTTTGGCCACAAATGTGCTCTCGCCCACATCCTCCCTGGTCAGAGTATGTCCATGGATCGCAAGAACAAGAAAGCTGCCCAAGTTGCTGCCCAGGCAGCAGCTGGTAATGAGCGTGGAGAACGGTCGGAGCGAGGAGGAAAGGAGGGCAAGGGTGGTCGTGGAGGTGCTACCAAACGCGAAGGTCACGCTGCCAGTTCTGGCAGCACCGGGAATCGCAATCCCCTCCTTACCGGTGGATCTACCGCCCCAACTCGTTTGGCCTCCTCGACGCCGACTGGGCGCCCTCCCATGTCATTAAAAACTACACTATCTCCTTCTGCACCTGCACCACCGCTCGCGTCGTTTGGCGTTCTCGAGGACCTCGAAGGCGATGGCGTACAACTCGCAACTGCCCCTGCTCAGGGCAAACAGGCATCACAAGACAGTGCCACGACTGCCCCTTCCCCGCAGTCTGCACAACAACAATCAAAACCCAAGTCCCCTGAAACCCTTCCTACCTCTGCCCCTCGCCCTGCCGTTGTTACTCCGACAAAAATCCAGGACTTTGGCCCTATCGGTTCGCCGCCTGCCAGTGGGTCTCGCCCCTCTGCGAATGGCACGTCCACCCTTTCGCCAGGTGATTCCCCAAAACGCACGAATGGTATCAATACCACGGAGAGCGAGGCCGGCTTCTTTTCAAGTTCGCCGTTCTCGGCTCCGGGTGCGCAGTCTGTGTTCCTATCAGGGTCGTATAATGGTGGAGGGGGGGTGACTGCTAGCCTTGGGAGCGGGCTTGCGATCATAGGGGGGCGGAAAGGATGGGGCAGGGAAAGTGTTGGAGGTATGGTGCCTTCGTCCGCGCAGCAGGGCGGATTTGATTTTACTGCCAATGCCAAGAAGGCTGGGCTTGGGTCAGCTAGGTCTGTGTCTGTGTCTGCAAAGGCGGCAGCGGATGTCGCAGTTGAGGATGAAGATCTGGAGGACTTTTTGCCGAGCTCACTGACAGATTTGCTTACAGCCGAGGAAAGGAGCAGGAGGATGTCGAGGAGCAATTCAGGTCAGCAGCCCGCCGCGGCGGTGCCGCCTGGGTTTGGGGCTGGAGAGCTGGGTGGAGCCACCGGGGCAGGAGCAGGTTTGGGGCCGGGCACTGGGAGTCATCATCGGTACTCGCGTTCGGTGCCTGCTGCGTCCCTGTTGGGTGACATCAAGTCGATCTGGTCTGAGAACAAGGCTACCCCTATGCCATCGTCCCCGCCGGCGCAGAAGGGCACTCCTTCACAGCCGTTCATATCGCGCTTGGACGGGGAGGATACACTCAGCATGAGCATTGGGAGTGCTGGGGGCGGCATGATGGGCCTTAGCCCGAGCAATGCGAGTGCGGCGTTCCTGCCTGGCTTGCATTCCCATTACTTGAATGCAAAGGCTAAGCAGGCACAGGCACAGCAGCTGGCTCTCGGCGGGCTTGCGCGTGGAACAGCGAGAGGAGTAAGTAATCCGTCGTATGGTGGTGCGGGCCCAGGGCTAGGAAATTCCTACCTGTTGGGAGGGAACTCTGGTGTTTCCAGCTCTCCTGGCAGCCAAGTGCACACACATACAGATGCACGGACGAACACGCAGCACACGTATCGCACCACGCCGTCGCCGTTTGACCTCACCCAGCAGCAGCATGTGCACCTACAGCAATCGCAAACGCCACGTCCTATCCCGTCAAACGGCAACAACGGCGGCGGCGACGATGGCGCACACCTTCTTTCTCCAGGCGCGCGGGCACTTCAGTCGCACGCACCCGGACAGAGTCTGCCACAGGGACTCGCGGCGGGGTACTCGCGGATCCACGCGCTGCCCCCGCTGAACTCGCCTGGAAGTGGGAGCGCGTTTGGGAGTGGCACGCCGCCGACCACGGCGACGGACGGGGGGATACCGAGCAGCGGGCCTTATGGTGGGTGGAAACCGCCACAGGCGACGGCGATATCGCCCCCTTCGAACACGGGCGGGCTGGAGGCCATGTTCTCGCGGTTGTCGTACTCGGCGGCTGCGGCTGCATCGGCCAAGACGGGGGCGGTGTCGCAGACGGGTAACGTGGGAGGACTGGCGCCGCCGGGACTGACGAGGAACGTGAGCGGAGGAAGATTTGGAAACTCGTCGACGCCGTTGAGTCCGTTGAGCGGACCGGTGGTGAATCGCGATGACGACGACGAATTGTTCAGCATGGATGGGTAGTGATTTTTTTGCTTTTCTTTTTCTCCTTGGATCAAAATGATGTTGTGCGTGGCGATAGCTGACTTGTGACTAATTTGAAACAATGTACATAGTAAAATGTATGAAAGATTGTACATTGATGCGCGTGCGCGACGTGAAAGGGAGCGACCGGGAATTGCCGCAACCTTTGCTTTCTGCTACGATGGACGAGCGAATGGCGAACTTTCTCTGCGGATCGAGCAGCTACCAGCCAGTGGACCTCATCGGCGAGGGCGCGTACGGCGTTGTCGTGTCCGTCCTGCCCCTGATCCTCTGCGAAAATTGATTTATTGTCTGTGCAGGTCTGCAATCCACACGCCGACGCAGCGCAAGGTCGCAATCAAGCGCATTACGCCGTTTGACCATCACATGTTTTGTCTGCGCACTCTCCGTGAAATCAAGCTGCTTCGCCATTTCCACCACGAAAACATCATTTCCATCCTCGACATCCTGCGCCCGCCGAGCATCAACGAATTTCACGAGGTCTATCTCGTCCAGGAGCTCATGGAGACCGATCTTCACCGCGTCATACGCACCCAGGATCTCAGCGACGACCATTGTCAATATTTCATTTATCAGGTCTGCACGTCGATCATTCTCCTTCCTGATCCTGCTCACCACGCAGTAGACCCTGAGAGCACTCAAGGCCCTCCACTCTGCCGACGTCCTCCACCGCGATCTCAAGCCATCCAACCTCCTCCTCAATGCCAACTGCGATCTCAAGGTCTGCCCGTCCCTCTCGCCCTCACGGACCACATCACTCATCCCTGCTTCCACAGCTCTGCGATTTCGGTCTCGCACGTTCCGCTCGTCCCCCACCCGAGTTTGCAAACGACAGCAGCACCTTCATGACCGAATACGTCGCCACTCGGTCTGTCATTCACGTTCCTTCCATTCCGTCACCTCTGGATTTATTTATATAGATGGTACCGCGCCCCCGAGGTCATGTTGACATTCAAAGAATATACCCGTGCAATAGATATGTGGAGCGTGGGCTGTGTGCTGGCAGAGATGCTCAGTGGCAAGCCCTTGTTTCCCGGCCGCGACTGTCCGTGTGATATCTTCTTATCCATCCGGCTTTCTTTTTTCATACAGTTTGTTAGATCACCACCAACTCTCGCTCATCCTCGATATACTTGGAACGCCGTCCATCGATGATTTTTATGCCATCAGTTCCCATCGATCAAAGGAATACATCCGGGCCCTGCCGTTTAGGAAGAAGAAGAATTTCGCACAGCTGTTCCCCAAGGCGAATCCCCTGGTGAGCGGGCGTGTGTGCCTGATGGCTCGAGCCGGTGCTGATGCATGTGCTCTAGGCGATCGACTTGATGGAAAAATGCTTGACGTTCAACCCGCGACGACGCATCGAGGTCGGAGAAGCGTTGAAGCATCCGTATCTCGAGGTTTGCATCTCCCTTGAGCACACAAACAAAACTCACTGAACTGACGTTGTGTTCAAAGCCATACCACGATCCACTCGACGAACCCGTCGCAAGACCACTCGACCCCTCGTTCTTTGATTTTGATTTTGGCGAGCCGCTGGGAAAAGAAGACCTCAAAGGTGCGCGATACCTTATACGTTTACATCCTGACCATGAATAATCCTCGCGTAGTCCTGATATATGAAGAGATCACGCGACCCGATACCGCTCCCTCACCACTCGTTGTTTCTCGTTCTTCTTGAATTGCTCTGCTGGCCAGAGCATACTGAGCACCGCTGGCGCGGGCATACCCCTGTCCCACCATGGATATTGATTATCTATGGCGTGGTTGTTCTTCTACTGTATCAGTTATGGATTCTTTTTCTTACAACTAGGTTAATCGTAATACTCTAGATGTACCAATGTTATAATTGTATCTCCGAAATGATGTTCATACAGGGGTATAGATAGTGACAGAAAAAAGTACTTTTATGTGAAACCTACGTCTTCGGCCCATACACCCGATGCGCTGCCCATAAACAGATCCTCCTAGGTTTGTGGGCCCCATGATGACTCGTCCCGAGTTTTCGACGCCTGAAAAGAGTATCAGAGAGAGAAAAAGACCATCCGAGGACACATACCTTGCTTAGGAACTCCTTGCTCTTCGCCATGTCGCGTTCCAAAGAGTTGAGCAGGTCCACCTGATCCTGTACGTCCGCGAGTACGCGATCTACCTGTTCTCCTGTGAATATGGGCGTGGGATCAGAAAAGGTGACGGTTCCGTCCGCGGATATTTGGGCCGTGACGTCGTTGGACTCAATCTGGAGGGAAATAAGATGATGGAGTAGGTACGAAAGAGGGGAGAACGCACCATGTCAAGGAGCAAGGCACGGACGTCGTCCTCGGAGTCAATCTTGATGGCCTTGGCGATGTCTGACAGACTGAGAGTGACGTACGTCCCTGTGAGCTTTTTGAGCGTCCAGCGAGGCGCACGTGCGAGGGCTTGTGCGATTAGGCCAGTATTTTTCTCCTGAGAGCGAGAGCGTGGGTTTAAGACAGGCAGATCCGGAGCAGACGTACATTGGTGAAGGTGGCTGCGTCGCGGCGTACGCATTCGTTTAGGAGGTCGGTGTTATGAGGGTAGGCGTTGACAAAAGCGTGGTAGGGACTGTTTTTGAAGAGGCGTGGGAGGAGAGGGTGTATGTATTTGGGGAGGGGAGCGCTCTATGTTTGCAGTCGGAAGAAGCTCGGGGACGCGGGAGAAAAGACGGACATACCTTTCCTGTGGCGATGAGTTGCACGAGTTTGAGCTTTTTGAGGGCTTCGAGCTGTAGGGAGGCGGGTACGTGTCCGGGAGTGCTAAGTGCGATTTCAAAAAAGTCTTGTGCGTCTGCCCATCGTTTGAGGGCAGCAAAGGCGATACCGCCGAGGTAGTGGTACATCAAAGAGTCGTTATAAGTCAAGTCGGGCGATAGCGCAGTGTCGATGTCAGTGATGGGAGTTTCTAGGATCGGAACGAGCGCAGAAAAGCTATCTGTGGATACGCAAGACTGCTGGGATGTTAGTGGGACGCGATGAAGAGAAAGTTAGGACGTACAAGGGCGAATGGGGAATGGATAGAGGTGAGGTAGGAAGTATGAGGTGGGTAGCGCCGCACGAGGTCGTAAAGAGGTAGAATAGCGGCTTTGGGCTAGGAAGACATGCGTCAGACGAGGTGCTTGATAGGAATGAGGATGTGCATTACATTTTGCGAGGCATTGGCAAACGCAGCAATTCCTCGTGCAACCGCGGTCACTAGAAATTGCGTATTGAGTGTTAATAAATAAAGATATTTTAAAAGAATGAACCGCGATCGGGAGCCAGACGGGCATCTTCTGGAATAAAAGTGTGGCAAAACTCCTGGACAAGTGGCCACGGCGGTGGCGTTGCTGTCGGTAGAGTCAATCGCGCTGCACTGTGAGTGGGTGAGATCAGCAATATATTTTGCAAGAAAAGGCGTATTGAATCCGCACAGAATCCACAGGACTCCGAGAGTGTTCTCCCTCATGTCTAACACGGTCAAGGGGTCCTGCCCGCTTGGAAGAAGGCTTGCGAGGATGGAATCGCGAGAGTCCTTGGACAAGTTAGTTCGTAAGATATTGTTGAGCGCTGTAGCATTCTCTGAATTCGTGATTTGGTTGAGGATCGTGTCGAGCAGCTCCGCCGACGCCATCGTGGTTAATCGCGAAACGGACTGTGCGTGACGTCACAGTCCGTCACACCGACACATTTTGGAGTCATCCACGATGGAAGAACCGCTATTCGACCCTTCCCTCAAGAAGAGAAAGAAAAAGACGGTCGCATTCACAGAGGACCCTCTCGGCCCAGACGCAGACCCCACCGCACCCCCACCAGACTCCATCGAATCCACCACTCTCAACGGCGATGCAGTCGATCTCGGTCCCAAGACTACACATGAGCTCATCAAGTCCAGTACCGAGGACGACGATTTCAAAGCCATGTTTGGCGATATGAAGAAGAAGAAAAAGAAGAAGGAGATTCCTCTCGATCTTGTGCGTAACACCAACATATATCTCCTCGCCTCGTCTGAGTATTGATAGGGTGAGGACTCCGGCACCTCCACTCCTGCCGGTGAGGGCCCCGCACCCGCTATCACAGCCGACGATCTTGACTTCTCCGATATTAAAAAGAAGAAAAAATCGAGCAAGAAAAAGGCTGCTTTCGATCTCGATGCCTTTGAAAAGGAACTCAACGAGCACAAGGCAAAGTCTGGTGCAGAGGGAGCCGATGAAGACGACGATGGCGAACCTACTTCCACAAATCTTGACCATCTTGACGATGCAGATCTTGGCGACGATGTATTCGCACAAGGCGATGTACCCGTCGGTGTCGAGGCGGGCAACGAAGCTTGGCTCAAGAGCGACCGGGATTACACCTACCCCGAGGTTTGGCATCTAAGAGTATCATCCAGACCGACAACTGATAGTTCATCCAGCTCCTCACGCGGTTCTACGCCTCCCTCCACGCCGCAAATCCTTCACTTCTCTCCAACTCCTCACAGAAACGTTATACTATCGCACCACCCTCCATCCATCGCGAAGGTAACAAAAAGTCCATCTTCGCCAACGTCACGGATATCTGCAAGAAGATGCATCGTCAGGTTCGTTTCCTAAGACCAACTCACGAATGCTTTTTACTCATGTCTTCTTATTCCAGCCGGAACACGTCATTCAATTCTTGTTCTCCGAAATGGGTACCACAGGAAGCGTCGACGGCGCAGGGCGTCTCGTCATCAAGGGTCGTTTCCAGCAAAAGCAGGTCGAGAATGTCCTTCGACGTTACATCGGTGTGTCCGTTCCCCATTAATTGACATCTTTCAAACTTACATCGCCCGCCAACAGTCGAGTATGTCACCTGCAAAACCTGCAAGTCACCGGATACACTCCTCACAAAGGAAAACCGTATCTTTTTCATGGCCTGCGAGTCGTGTGGCTCGAGACGGAGTGTTAATGCTATCAAGAGTGGATTCCAGGCACAAGTTGGCAAGAGGAGTAAGAATAAGACAGGATAGATGTTATCCATTTATTTGTATGGTTGTTACATGATTAAACGACTTTATCTATGCTTGTATATTGTGTGGATGGCAGCCATATTATATACTGATGATTTGAACTATACACAAATCACATTTCCCAATCCCCAATCCCCAAAACTCAGATTTCAAGACCTTGTTTCTGTTATTTTCACCCATCTACCCTCCATTCCCTCATGTTCTCCCGCCATTTACTCGTCATTTTTTGATACTTTCCTTCCTCATCTGTTGCTCACTTATTCCATATCCTTTAGACAACCTGTATTCAGCATAGCATTATCACAGTGTTTCCTCTGCCTAGTTTGACCTCACCAAGTTCTCCCCTGCTCTCTCATCACCCTCATCTCTTATGTGATTGTTGAGCGTATCTTTAGTGATCTTATCTCTGTTCATCACTATATCCAACCCTCCCCCAATGAATCCTGCTCTATATGTCCCCCCTATCATTTCTGGCTTTGACTTTGCTCATCTCGGCAGCTCAGGCAACCGGCAATCTTGACACACAGCCACTGCCCCCATGCCTACTGCCCCCATGCCTACTGCTCTTATGCCTACTGCTCTTGACTCTGAGCTCACTACTATGATCTGACCTCTGAGAGAAAATGTTCAAATCGCCCAATCTTTCTGTTGTTATCAAGTCGGAGCCGATTCGGAACAGGTCTCTTGAGACCGAGACTCCTACAAGTTGAGTATGAGTGCAAGTCTTGGCGTACTTCTGCTATCGTTGTAGAAAAAGAACATCGTCAGAAACATGATTCAAGCGGTCCAGTGACCGACGCGCCGCGTTTTGTTTGTCCGAAATGCCGCGCTGATCACATCATCACGATCACGCCGCGTCGAAATCTTTCGTCCGGCCTCCTGAACCACCAAGTGTCTTCAAAATCGCTGCCCTACTCTCTTTCCAGATCCAAGTCATCATAAAGTCCTCATGGTCTACTTCACTGAGACTTGAAAGTCTCCATGTACCAACAGCCTTCTGTCCGCCTCTTCATTGAAATTCCAGTGATGGGCCTTCCTTAAACGGACACAAGAGCTGCACACTGTTGCTGAGACATTTGTTGCAGATGTCTATGTCTGGAAAACATGGCCTTTGTGTTTTAAAATCTCCTTTAAAGGCTATTCTTCAAAAATGGACTCGACAAATCCGTTGTTATTGCTTTATTTTGTTGCCAGCGGCGGTGCATTGACCACCGCCCTGCCTCTTCAGGACGATTGGTTCGCTAAACCACTTTTTTATCGCCTTTTAGAGTAATAACGCAAAAAGTAGGTGAAAGCCAATCCTGCTGCTCGGGACCTTTCGAAGATGGGGGACTGCTTTAAAGGCGGGATGCGACCGGGAGGTTCCTCACTCCAGAGCGCCCCGCCCACGACATAGAAAGTCTCCCGATACTTGTCTCGCCCATCAGTACATCTATTCACTATCATAGGATCATGTCTCGTACTGTAAGTTCTGATGATCGCAGTCCGAAATGCGCCCATCGACTCACCTCGATTTTAGAAAGAAATCAACACCGAGCCTTGCAAGGTATGCGGGGTTGTCATCCGCTACAAGGGCGATATAGCCCGTCACGAGCAACTTCACAAACCCAGTAATGCTGTTGTGTGCGTCGATTTTCATATGTGAGCCTGGTTGTTAATTGACTCAAACCCCCAGGATGTTTAAATGTCCTCATGAGGGCTGTGCTTACCAGACTCTCCAGAAGTCAAACCTGAATACTCATCTGTTTACACAGTAAGCACTGGCGCCCCTTTGTAAACTGGTATGATCATTAATCAATGCTCTTCAGTACTGGCGAAAAGCCTCATGCCTGCCCGGACTGCGACTACCGTACAGCCGATCCTGGATGCTTAACACGGCACAGAAAGAGGAAACATGCATATGTTCCGAATAGAAAGACCGGAAAGGCGAAAGCTTCACTTGATACTAAACAATCACGGCGCCACGCCCCCTACCAACGCGAGAAAGTTGCCCCGTCGTTTTCTCCCGCCCCCACATCTGAGTCCCTTTCTGCATACCCCTCCACGACCCCAACCTCCACATGCACTAGCTTCGATACCTCCGATGCATCCTGTAGTGAGAAGCAAGACGACAAGTTCTCATACACCTGGGACAAATATCTTTCACCATCCGAAGGAGGATCATTTCCCTTTGAATCATCCACATTACATCAATTCCTCCCTTCCTCCCTCTCTTCTGCCGTGGATACCTGCAGTCAGCTTTTCAGTGGCATTGACTACTCTTCTGGCGACATGGAACTGCTTTCGCAATACCCTCAGACTATTTGTCCTGCGGAGACGTATTTTATGGAGTCTGCACCCGTTTCCTCAAATGAGGACCTCTCGTGGATCTTCGACCCAACCGCAATACAAACCGCTGCTTCCTTCATCGATAATAAAGATGTCTACTATGGAACACCTGAATCATCGTACTCGCCCGATTTCCATTCTTCTCCACCCTACTCCGTTTCTTCCCCTGAATCCGAGTCTTATTTCTCCGATGGTTCAATTGACTTCTCTTCCCTTTTCTCTCCATCATCGTCTCCATTGGCTGCAGACTATCATTTGACTGAGTTCCTATCATCAACTCCTCAGCCCGGTTTTACTATTTCTCTCTGATACTTTGACTCTTAAACTGTATCTTTATTGTTATTTATTGTTTCACTGATTGCATTTTCTCATATGCACTGTATTATACCATTACATTCTTCTAGAAAGATACTCTAGATGTGACAAATTCCATGGTGTTATGTGGAAGTTGTCGAACATTGATAGCTCGCGCATTCCGGTAACACATTGTTAAGTTGTGTGTATGTCGGACTCTGATCACAACGCGCGCACGTTGCTCTTCAAAATTGTCTTCTTTGTCGGGGTCGCTGATAATCAGAAGCATATCGATGTCAACAAGAACTGTTGTTGCCCACAATATTCTCTGGGATAATTGTGCAGTTACCTCTGGGATAATTGTGCAGTTACCTCTGGGATAATTGTACGATCTCTAGCAATGGCTTTGTCCAAGATTTTTCCAAGAACGTTCTTGAAAATACAACTCGAATGTAATCACTACGTCGCGCTGTATCCGATTCGCTGAGCTGGGACGATCCCTGATGTTTCCTATGTACTTTGCAATTTTGAGGAAAGGGACTCAATGCCCCCTGACTCAAAGTTTTTCTCGTGTCCTGTGGTTCGGTCCGCGTGAGCTTCGATTGGGCAGGCAGACAAACCTCCCAGATGGGCTCATAACACCGTTTTCGAGTGGTAGCAGGTGACTGGGTTTGCATCCCAGGATGGGGCGGGTGGCGCAAATGATTGAGCGATCTGACGAGCTGACTTGTCGAGGTGTCATATGACACGCAAACATAAATGTTGAACCTATCCCACCAGAAAATAACATTGCCAATCTTTTTAAAAAGGTCTTATCTCATCCACAGGCTTTAGAATCTCATAAAGGAAATGGGTATACTTGACTCAGCATAATTTGTATTGGGTTATGGATTTAGGAGAAATGCTGAGAGAGGATCTCCCTGCGCCTCACACACTATGATTACTATTTTCATATATATTTTTTCCTCTGCCACACCTCGGTTTCCTATCACTATCTGTGGATGCTTCCGAGGTGCGTATTACTTATTATACTTACTCCTACTTCACCGACCAACACTGTTCTACCTAGTTGTTAATTACTCTATTGTAAACAGTTGTTCTTTCTTTTTCTGGCGCCGAGGTCTCACATCACTGATCATTGCTAGTATCATGCAGTATCATGCTGGCAGGTTTCAAACAGTTGGCAGTTCAGGTCATAGTTTCTCAGTGAAAAGTGACATCAATGTATGCCATCATTCGATCCTAATGGTAGTAATACAGAAAAGAAAACCATAATCGAGAGCTCATTATTTATACTTTGAGTGATCAAGAAGGCAGATTTCCAAATCCAATGTCATCTAACCTAGTTCCATTCTGATCCGTGCACCATTCAAAGCGTGCACAAGGTGGCCACAACCCGGTTGGTTCATTGCCGGCATCCCTCAATAGCAATGCAACAACACCATGTGGTGGTACCTGGTGCGCTGTGAAATTACGCACAGCTGTCCCATTGTCTGTATGGGTCCACAGGTCCTATAAGAAACGATTGTGTCAAGATTTTATCACAAACAGGTAGCAAGGTCAACATACCCGTACAGAGTATTGCCTCCCAGCACGGATCCATGGTGATTCTGTCAGGTTGAAAAACATGTCTGCAGGTTCTTCCAGAGTATTCAGCTTCAAATACATCCCTTAGTATAAGTTTTCAAGAGGATATATGATATATGTACCAGCATAAATACTGTCCCATTCTGGCTCTCGCCACTCCAGTATTGTGCTGGAAATGAGGAATTGCTAGTCCAGTCTTTCTTCAAGAAGATGAGTATTGTCTTTGCAGAGTTGTAGCCTTCAAACACACATTGATCCCCCATCTGAAAGGGCTGATTGACGTCCCAATAAGTGGATCTTGCTTGATTGCAATTATCTCTGTATTCTTGAGAATCTCTAACGTCTCATTGGTTGCCGTGGAGAGCTGTCACAAGATCAAAGAATGGCTGGAGAGAAGGGGAAAAAAACCTGCATCTGTTGACTTGTAACGATCGTATACGGAGTCAAAGTCAGCTGATAGTGAACACTGGATAGTTACGTACAATGAGAAGTGGCGACTTCATCAGTGCCCAAGCAGTGAAATGTGACTTTGATTCTTCAAATGTGAGGTCACCGTTGCCACTGTTAACGAATGAGTTTGCCACACGTGGATTTCAGTTCCTGCTTACACTTCCAGCTAAAGGCCCAAACCAGTCATCAGTGTGACACCACCTCTGAATTACATGTCACAAACAATGTCCATGTCATTATGACCATAGAAGTCAGTCGCAGAGGTAATGAACGAGTTCCTAGAAGCATGAGCACATTAGAATCTTGTTGATGATCTTTAACGAGAGTTCTTTCTTGTTAATGATACTGGCGAGTACATCCCATTGTGGTCCTTACAGAAGGTTTGAGGGGATTACATGTAAGAAAGTATGTAGTGCTTACCAATATCCTCCGTCGTCTGCATGATATGGATGAACAACATTGTCAAATTGTGATTGAGTTCACTTACTCTCCATGACTGTCCGAGGCGGCTCCCCCACAACCATGGTTGTTCCTAACAGAAGAGACTGAACACCACGACGTAATAGATGGTACCATGAAGCCCACCCTTCCCCATTCACAGAGTGAGAATAGAATTGGGGGTTTCTGCGATATCTCTGAAAGGTTCGCGATAGCATTTGCCATACGTTGATACTCTGCGTTCAATCAAATGCAAGATTGATTGATACTAGACAAAGCTCACGCACTTCCATAGATCCCTTGCTTGATGATAGAGTCGAATGGAACTGTTCATGGGGTGAGTAAGGATAGGACATTTTCCCATCCAAAGCATGCATAATAAATCAAGTACCTGCACAATTGTCATATCTGCAGATGGGGCCATAGGAAGCAAACTCAGGAAAGCCGGAAGGACTCACTTTAACAGATCGAATCCCCAATCCTGAAACTGTTTGGCATCCCTGTTGATCCAGAAAATTCCATGAGCAGCCGTTGTTAGCCCGTATGCATGAGATGCCACACCTGCCCTCATTCTCAAATGAGCCGGGGTAAAGCTGACAAGTGAACCACCCGGAGTCACTATACTGCAAAAAAGTAATCAGAAGCTTCCTAATTGATCTTTAGGTTCTCCTTACAATTCCAGCTTTGCTACAGAAGCATCCCATTAGGACTAGGTTCCTGACGCACACGAAGCAGAAAACTCACAGGCCCAGTGCATGGATCTTGTCTGTGAGGTTCAGCATCCCCGAAGGAAAGCGCTCCTTGTCTGGTTGTAGTGCTGATCAGACTGTGTGGTGTGTCAAAGAAAAAGCGAAATACATACTGGCAATAAGATCACCCGATGCGCTTCGGTTCTTCTCCGCCCAGCAATCATCAATATTCATATGCTCATATCCAACAGCCTGAAAGATCGTGACTCGGAGTGATAAAATGAAAAGAGTTCACTGACTTGGAGCCCAAGAGATTGCATCAAGTTTGCTGTCTGTAAGACAACCGTCTCATTAATGTTACACTGGAAAAGACGAATGTCCGTGAGAGAAACTACTCATAACTTTAACAGTACCCACAGCATAGGCATTCCAGGCTATCCTTTACGTGTCAGCACCGGTTTGTCTGGGAACATTGTCACTCAACTGTTGTACCCCATAACTGTCGAATGATAAGTCAAGTCCCCAAGACTAGATAAATCACAACTTAGCTTACACGGCAGACGGCCTACCCCATTATTGAGAGCGGACACGCTTTGTAGACTAGAGAACAATATACTTGCAGTAATGAGATACATGGTGAGAGCAACAAGCCACAAGTTCTCTACTTTGGGGGTGCCTTTATAAGTATGCCAGAACTGTGGGACTGACAGGATCACGATGGGCATCTCAGAACCATCGAAAGCGAAGTAAAAGAAATGATCAATGATATACTCCACCAGATATGCATCTCGTACACGTTTGAGTGGTACTTATAGTCAGCTGCCTTGGGCTTCTGGGGTTGCATGGAAGTGCACATGACCAGTCCTTGCTTTTTTGGGGTAGGTTATTCTTGTGAAGGAGTCGACTTGAATGAAACTTGCAAAAGCATTCTTCAGGCGTGTCCAGGAAATATAGATAATCCGTGTCTAAGACTGTCAAGTCATTGTTCTGCGACACTGTAGGCATCTCGGACTCTGCGCAGAGATTTTTAAGCCCGAACAAGACGGCAGGATGATCAGAGCTGATTAGAGGTTGTCGACAACTGGAGGCTCATGCAACCTCGCCATTTCCGACCAAAGAGGCCGGCGCAAAGCGAAAGAGTCATCAAAGAAGCCGGCTTGTTCGCCTACGACACTCGCTATCAAAGGATCCAACCAAAAATACACGACTTTGTGCAGCACAACTGATCACACGTCCTTCTGCTCACCATGCATCGCGCGCCAAGCATGCACTACTTACCGTTGCTTATCACTTGATTTTGCATTGATGCCAAATTACATTTTCCGTTTGCTAAGTATTCACTGGAGACGAAAGTTTGAAATCTGAGCTGCTTTGCGTACATCTGTCGTCTGTAAGGAATTTATTTAAGACTTGCTTCAGTCAAACTTGTCTATATGATTATCTTAAATCACGCAGATCTTTGAAGGGGTGCGTCAGAAAGGGGAGCAACTTCATAATGATCTCTTTCAAGAGAGGGAAATAGAGAAAATGAACGAGGCTTCGCGAGAGTTGCAGTCACACCAGCGAGGTGAAAGCAAATTCCCACGGGTGCGATACAACTCGTCTGTGTCTCTTACGTTACCGAGCAACTCAAAGGATCATCAGAATTACTGGTTCCTCGTGGGAACTCACACCAGTCCAGTCAAATCAAAATCCTCAAGGGAATGAATATCTGGCCTTGCCATTGGAAGGAACCATATCTCGATATCCCCACTTGACCTAAACTGTTTTAATGTAGATTCCTTCGTCTAGATAACTAGCTTCCATGTCTTAGGATGAAACAGGCTTAAAAAGTTGAAGGACCCCTACCACAGCCAACCACCGGCACCACCACCCCACAGGTGTTAAATATAATCACCGCCCTTGCCTCAGCTACCCCAGTGCGGACTGCACGTCTCGATTGAGCCTTCGTAGAGGGTGGAGGAGCGCTGTGATAAGCGAGCGATGCTTTGGCGACGTCGTTCCATATCGGAAGCGAGTAAGTAACCTTCTCCCATTTGTTCAGAAGCCAAATCCAGCATAATAATCGCCGAGGGCGGACACAGCGCTTGGTAATCGAGATACGCCTAACGAAGAATTGATCGTAAGGTCGAACCGTTGATTTGAGAAGACCAATCTAAAATAGCTCTCTCTATACATGTTCCATGACTCCTGCGAAACTTCAAGTCAATTAACAACGAACGTTAACCGCAAATGAAATTCTTATACCTAATTCGGTGTACATTGAGCCTCCAAAGCCCGTAGGGCTTCAATCACCTTGATATGTATCTTGTTCTGACTAAAGTTCTGGCCAAGCTTCTTCTTCATCATTGACTCGGCCTCCAATGCTGGCCTCAATAGAGCTGCTCTTACAAACCCACTGATGACGCGTTCATATATCGAGGGGCGGGCTGGGAGACACATGACCCGCCCATCGAATAGCGTCGTCTCCATCTTCCCAGACTCGACGTGCCTGAGCAGCGCAAGTGCCTTCTCTGCTCGTCCCGCATGCGCTAAGACTCCTGCTAGAGCTTCCACCTCTTTCAAGTATGGAGCTTTGCCGGAACCTTTCAGAACACGGACAGCATCAGAGAGGGCACCGCACTCGCCAAACGAATCTATGAACGCTGGGCGAACGTTGTACGCTTCATTGTGATTCACTTTCTCTAAGCAATATGTGTCGTACAAGGCCTGCAATGCGACAAGAGGCTTGGGGAGTGTGGGTATCAAGCGGATTATCGACTTGAGCACCATCCAGCGCTCAGAGAGTATAAAGTTTGGTGGGGTAGTCAGGGGAGTGGGAATCCGATGAAAAGCCGCGATCACCGATAGTTGGTCAGAAAAAAGGCTCGGAAGCTGCGCCTCGGTATTGAATCGTGCGAGATAAAGCCTCAGGACCTCGTCGTAACTTCTCTGAGTCAGATGATACCTGAATTCACCCTCCAACCAGGAGAGACCGCAGCTCGGTCCAGCGAGCAATGCTCGTTCGCGAAGCCACTGCATGATACGCGGAGCACCGCCTACATCACGAAGGCGGGAGAGGAAAATCGTGATATTGGCTGTGATAAGATCTTCCGAGTCTCGAAGCCGACGGTTGATGGACCGGACTTCGATAGCTACGCTATGCCGGGAGAGCATGGAGACGGAGGGGAGTTTTCTTGAGTTCCATGATATTCGAGGAGTCGCTTCAGCATCACCAGATGGAATTGCTGTTCGGAGTCGCCAAGGATTTGAAACACGGACTCGTGAATCCAGTCTTGACATATCTTTCTCGCGTCCAGCAGTTCGTAAGGCATCCTTCAATAGGGTGCGAGTACTGGTGCTAAGTTCAAACTCCGGATTTTTTCTCATTATAGTCATTGCATGGGACAGCCATCCTGCTTGACAACAGACTTTGATAGAGAGGTCACGGAAGTGATTGACTGTTTGAGAAAAATAAGGCGTAGATGCCGAATATTGGAGAATTGCCCGTTCCATCTCGCGTAACCAGTATACTCCAACGTTGGCAGGCGCATATCGAATTAGAACGGGGAGTATTTCATTGAACGTAGGCTGGATGTAGCCCTTTCTTGCAGACAGTATTCCAAAAGATAGAACGACAGCAAGGCGAGTAGAAGGAGAGGCGAACACGACGCGCCTAAGGTCTGGAAGATGGTCTGTTTTGGTGTCTAACAAAGGTGGATGGGATAGATCCATCGGGTTACACGCTGGAATGAGGGAGAACCAAGATTCGAATTCCGATAGGCTAGCCTTGATATCATTCCATCGCAGACAGGAAATCGCGGCCTGCTCATATACTGGGTCAGGCGTGATTTTTATCCCATCACGAATGAGCCGGATGCGAAACTGTGTCGCAGCACCAAACTTTCGGGTTCGAACAAAATTAACCAATATTGCATTCAGGTGTTCGGGCGAATGGCCTGCTTTCCTGTGTAAGTATAACTGCGATATTGTTGCATTTCCAGGCAATAGATGCTTCACCGCAGAATTTGAGGAATTCCGCTGTGTTCCGGAGGCCGAGCTGCTAGGGTAGTGGGATAATCGACCAAGATGATCGGCGAACAACCTCGAGAGACGGCTATTGTGGAGAGTACCCCATATCATGACATACCTGGATAAGATGCTTGTAAGAGGTCTACTACGAGAGTCAAGATGAAGACTCACTACCGCGACCACAGGATAGCGAACGTGAACAACTAACGTGGACACCCTAAATAATTTTGCTGTCCATACGTCACACTTTGTGACACAAGTCAACCGTGCTTCCCCTTTTGTACAAGGTGTGGTCTGTCATCTTGTTCCTCACATGCTCCCAGAGCTTGGTCTGATTTAGTAGACTTGGTTGCGAATTTCTCCAGAGTTTACCCGCCACTCAAATCCCACATTCTACACACTTCCTCTTTACTCACTCAGAAAGAATTTCTCGTATCTCCATGTCACAGATACCAATTGAGCTTACTGTACGCAGCGAGACGTCGCGAAAACAGGTCCCTTGGTCATCGGGGGTCCGTCGTTCTTACTAATGATGCAGCCGCTTCTGCCGGTAGGACCGATCATCCAGATAAGACGAGAAAACAGGTTCTGACAGGTCCATATACAATTTGCTGCGTGCTGTGTACCCCTGTTTCTTGCGGGGTGGAATGACGGCACCCTGGGACCCCTCCTACCACGAATACAATCAGTATATCATGTGAGCTCCTGTCTTTTTTCATGAGAGGCTCAAATTCAGTATTTGTAGGTGAACTTCACTATTGTATCACTATTGTTTGTCCTATCCTGTGTAGTTAGTTGCATTGCCTGGATCTTCTTTCACTAATATCCTGAGTCTTACTTTATAGGGCTTCATTAGTGGCGCACTGGTGAATGTACTATTGTCGGACAAGTTTGGTTTCGGAAAGGTTAATTGTTACTATCTATTCATTGGGAATGCTTATCTCTGGCTTTAGGTCATCGTATTAGGTATTTGCCTTGACTACCGAGATATTGACTTAAACTAAGTGTTAGCTCTGATCAGGCTCAATCTTTCAACTGTTTGCTTTTTCACTCATGGCCCCTGCCCTTCCATTCCCAGCACTTGTCATATTGTATGCAATTCACGGCGTTGGAGTGGCCATGCAGATGATTGTGAACACTATTGATAATCCTTCTCAAGTTTACTCTCATTATAGGATGCTCAAGCCAATGGATTTGTAGCGAGCTTCGACACAAATGCAGAGGAAAAAATGGGTATACTTCATGCCGTGTATGGTGCGTCTAATCGCAGCCATAACGTCCTCACCAAATTGAGAACTGAATCCATAGGCGCGGGTGCACTCTGCTCGCCCCTCGTTTCCACCCAGTTTGCACAGATGAAAAATTGGTCTTTCTTCTATCTTACATCCTTGGGACTTGCTATTATCAATATAATTGTGCTTATTTATATTTTTCGATTCAAACGCCAAGATGGTTGGCCAAGCTTTTGGCTGAAACGTCACTAACACTGATATCCTTTTTGACAGAATGCCTAAGGGAAGCGGGGCAAATGATACCAGAACGCCCCACGGCGGAGCAATCCACCAACGACAAGGGTGCATTCCGCCAAATACTCGGCCATAAAACTGTCCACTTACTTGCATTCTACATTCTTGTATATGTTGGCGTCGAGGTCACGATTGGAGGTGAGCCTCAGACCCTTTTCTATATATGATTGGCTCAAGTGTCCATCCCTAGGCTGAATTGTTACCTACATTATCCAAGAAAGGCTTGGTGGTCCTTCGTCCGGATACATCTCGGCAGGTTTCTTCGGTGGTAGGAGTCAATGTAATCATCAATGTCGCATACCCCTCAACTACTCTAGGTCTCATGCTTGGCCGCATAGCTCTTCTTTGGGTCAACAAATGGGTTAGATTTATTCTTGTTTGAATGCATCATCTCTAAAGTTCATTCCATTAGGTGGGCGAACGGCGTGTTGTCTTCTTTTACGCTCTTCTTGCCATCGGGCTAGTCCTTTTTTCCTATCTGGTCTAAAAAGATTGACTGATAAACACCTTCACCAGGTTGGAAATTGTCGTCTGGTTAGTGCCTTCTCTTATTGGTGACGCTGTAGCCGTGTCCTTTGTCGGTGTTCTCCTGGGGCCCATGTACCCCCTTGCCATGAATCATGCCAGCCGCGTTCTGTCCCGGTGGATCCTCACTGGATCTATTGGCTGGATCACCGGGTTCGGGCAGGCTGGTAGTGCTCTCGTACCCTTTATGACTGGGGCATTATCCAACAATTATGGTATAAAGAGTCTACAGCCCCTGTGCGTCATGATCTCTCTTAACATGGTCGACCACTCTGAATTCCGTTTATCCCAGACTGGTGACAATGATGGGGATGTTGATCATCATGTGGGCCATTGTCCCAGGTCACCGCCCTCTAGATTGAACGCTACGGACACGGCTATGTGACAGGTGCCATTATTGAGAAGTCCCGGACATAGTACGATTACTAGTCACAACTCATTCCAGGATCTTTTCTGGCTTTGTACATATCTTTTGAAAGATACCTGGATATCCAAGATTTTCCGAGATTTACATAAGGATCGGGATCCTAGCGTATGATCATGATGATATGCTGTATCGATCCAACATCACGTAACAATTACGTTACTATTCGCGCCAAATACTTACAGGGATACAGATGAGGGGCCGGAGGAACTGGGTGTCGATGTGGGCGATCTTGTTGTATTGTACCTATGGCAGGAGTGATATACTTTGTATAATCCAAATTATATCGTAGATCTTCCTTGGAACAGTAGCCCGTCGGTCCTCACAGGATGCACAATGGTACGATTTCGAAAGTTGGAGCTCATGGACTCAAAGATGGCGAGTCTCCAACGTGGACGTAAAGTATCTTTTCAGCCAATGTCGAGTAGTTAAGGGGCATGCATGCCCATGCATGCCACTCCCGCTATTGTTGGTTTGACATCACTGACATATGAGAAGTGGGACATTAAAAGATGGATCAACGAGATGCGCACCAGTACTTAGTCACGCAGATGTCTATCCGTCAAACTTCTTCCAGGTATCCTTGCACTATCAGGTGTTCAATGTCCACTCTTCTGACCATGTACCTCTCGCCCTTCTTGAATTTGATGCTCCCCAGCTCAGTTTGAATTTCCCCGCAGTCTCTGACAACCTTTACAAGTACATGGAGATCTTTGGGCGGTTGGGTGATGCTGGCCATGATATCAAGCTCATCCGCAAAGTCGGCGCGGAAATCCATGATTGACGCGTGGTATTCGCGCAAGAAATCAACCTCATGCGGAGAGAGGCGACTGCGGATATCCTGGTTCGAGAGAATATGAGGGAGGGCGCCGCCGACTGCCCAGTACATGTCACGGAGGCGATCAGTGCGGTGCGTGTGATATGCAAGGAGGCAGCGCTTGTTCCGCGCGATAGAAGTCTCGATGAGGATGAGGGCGGGTGCGGGGGGACCGTCGAGGAGAGCAAGAGGCTCAGCGGCTTTTTCGAGATCGCGTTGCTCGCGAATGAGGGCACGCACGAGAGAATCGTTGTATTTGAGGAGAGAGTCTGTTTGAGTCGAGCGACGGGATTCCATGACGAGCTGAGTGGCGAGCTCGCCGTATTGTCGCGTCTCGCTCATCGTGGTCAACGACCAGCTTCGTCACACTCGTGACGGTTTCAGGTCGGTCAATATAATCTAGTATAAATATTGTTGGTTGACTCTTCTAAGCGTTGCTCGCGAGTCACAGCGCTACTCCACCAAGCTCGGCCCAAATTTGAAGGTCTGGGAAGACCACCTTGGCTATGCATAAAGCCTGGCTTGGTATATATCAAGTAAGGTGTATTCTGGAGGAAAGGTGATCTGCAAATATAGATGGCCAGAGGTTGTGCATCCTTACGAGGATTGTCGGGCTACAATCGCCATGAAAGATCCAGAAATGAGTTTGGATGATACAGGGTATACTACAATAGTATGATAGGTACAATAGAATACAGTCACGAATTACTGAAGAACATGGCGTGACCTCGCCCTCGCCAATATGGCCGCAATGACACCTTGGACGTCCCCAATTTGTAAGTGGGCTTCGATAAGATCGCCCACATCTACACCCAGCTCGTCCAGCCCCTCCGTCTGTACCGCTGCCAGCTTCCCTGTGTCTGGTGCGAATATCAACGTAATTGTCACGCGATGTGGAGGTTCACCTTCCGCTAGCGGGTCAATACCATAAGTGTACCGCAATTCATTCTCGGATGCAGCATACGACTTCTGCAGGTCCACCATGGAACGATGCAGCTTCGTCGATGCCGTGTACCTCCAGATTTCATCATCAACACCACACCACAGAATAAGAATTCGTAGGGAATACCATGAATACAATGGCACAAGTCTCGCATCATCTTCCTCCACTCTCGCCATCTTGACCGCCTTCTCCACTTCCGTGCGCTCAGCCCTAAGTCCCTCCAAATCCAGTACACCACGCTTGACCTGTTCCTTGACGGTCTGCACTTGCGCGTTCACACTCTCTAGTTCATCGTTCAGCGTTTGCATCTCTTCTACTTGATCCGCGAGCTTCTGATCTGCAAGTTGTATCGTTAGCCGCGGATGTGGATGTGTTTTCCGTATTCGTGTGAGCGCAAGACGCGCGTCGAGGATTTGTTGGGCGAGCACGGATGCCTCTACCGCCGTCTCCCTTACTTTATTGTAGTCTATGTAGATAGATATCTGTCAGCACAATTTTGACAAAGAGAGATTAGGCAAAACACGCACCGCTCTCAACAAGGGGCGCAAGTGCAACAATATCCTTCTGCATCTCTGCCAAGCTCAATTTGGCGACCTTGAGCCTCTCCTTTTTCTGAGCATTGCTGGCCAGTAGCTGTTTATTGTCCTCCGCCGTCACAATTGGCGCATCATCTATATCGCTCACGATGGACTTGACGTATCGATCTTTAGCATTCTGCTCCAAGTACTGAAATTTTAGTTTCCTGAGGAAAGACTAGAATCCGGATATTAGCCACATTAGGAGTAGTACTAGTAGAAGTCATGCATACAATTTGGGCAGCCACATCAGCAGCAACTATCACAGGGTCCCTGACACCGTTCAGCTCCTGGGTGTCGTCTGATTCGGGGTCAAGTTTCCACGAATGAAAGTCAGTAACGTTGCGCAAGAGCTGTAGATTTGATTTTTCGAGAGATAGCTTGAAATCCTCTGCAGATTTGAGAAGCTGTTCCTGCTGCGGTGAGCTGGAGCACGACGATCGCCGTTGAGTCGACATGGCGCGTTGATTTCAAGATGCGTCGCGATCACGTGTGAAACATCCTTCCACATGACCGCGTCCGCTGTAGTGACGTAATACCAATTTCCTTCGTTTTTCTTAATTTCTCATGGGCAGAAAAAACTCGGGCGCTCCTTCGGTTACAAGCAATAAACGAGGTCGCGGACCAAGCAGGGGCGTAGCAAAGGGACACACGTCTAAGCGACGCGAGCGGGACATATCCGGGCGTCATGACTACGGAGATGTCGACGAACGACCAGATAGCGCGGTGGACACTCTCATCGACGAACAAGTCGAACACCAGAGCTCGGGTAGCGAAGAGGATGATGAAGGAAGGGATGATGATCTACGGATAGAGGTGCCCGTTGCGATGTGGGTAAGATCCTCATATAATCTACTATCCCAACTGGCTTTACACGCAGTGCTTACTTAGGATTTCGATCACTGCGATCCGCGGCGTTGCTCGGGAAAAAAGCTTGCGCGGTTGGGCCTAATCAAGGAGCTAAAAGTTGGCTCCCGGTTCAGAGGCATTGTCGTTTCGTTAGTCTTGCAGATAATTCATCCTATGCCGCTGCTGACCCTTTGTTACAGACCAAAGGGAAAACAAGTTGTTAGCCCTTCAGATCGCGAGATAGTACTAAATGGAGGACTTGCTGTGGTCGAGTGTTCATGGGCACGGCTCGATGATGTTCCATTTAGAAAGATCGCCAGTCCTCATGAACGCCTATGTGAGTACATCTTCTAAACTCTCAATTTTCATCTATTCAACCCTGCCCTCGGAATTTAGTACCGTATCTTTTGGCTACAAATCCCACCAATTACGGAAAGCCATGGCGACTGAACTGCGTAGAGGCATTAGCTGCCGCTTTTTATATCACAGGGTTCGATGCATATGCAGAGAAATTGCTCAGCGGTTTCGGGTGGGGTGGTTCTTTCTATCAGGTCAATCGGTATGGTCCTGTCAATCATTTTCTAGTTATCTATCTTTGAAGTCTCTTTAGAACATTCCTAGAACGTTACAAGACCTGTAATTCTGCCCACGAAGTCAGCGCGATGCAAGATCGCATTATGGATGACCTTGAAAAGAATTGGACAGAGTCCCGACGCCAGAAAGGTCATTCTTACATCTTGATTGATGCCATAATAATCTATCATTCTTTTACAGAGAAACAGGGTGACGAGGGTGAGGACCTTCTAGTCGCAAATCCCAATCACCAATACTTCGACGACGGTGATGAACCTCCTCCCTCTGACTCTGACGACGAAGAAGGTGACGGCGACCAGCCATGATCTGCCGAAGTTCCATTTACTACGGCGCACGGACGCGGGACGCATTCCTCAGGTCTTATCTAATCCGGAGCAACTAGTGATCTAGCTACAGTGACTTCGAGAAATTTTCGCCATTTCTCTATGGCCCAGCCGTCAGTGAGGCAAAGTCAGCCTGTACTACTCTATATATACAGCTTGTATGGATAGCAGTTGATAAGGTAGATATTTAAGTTGAGAAGAATCGTCATCAGGTTCAGCATTGATTTGATTTGACCTCGTTTGTGCTCTACGGCTTAGCGCCTAACGCTCATCCATGTCAACGTCGCTCTGTCGATGTGCTGTTCGCGGCTCGATCAGTAAGTATATTGCCCCCGAATTTAAAATGCTGTCTCTGCCGAGGTTGAATGTGTAGGTTAGATAACGATGAATACTTCCATGGTTTGTTTAAAGAAACAAACGTTGATCGATGACTTATTGATGTGCTTGTCTTTCACTTAGTAAGAAACATTGCACGCCCGGGAGAGACTATCTCTTCATATCGTTATGAACGCCGTGTAGGAGGCAAAGGAGCAAATCAGGCTATCGCAATCATCAAAGCAGGAGGTGTTGCAGATTTTTATGGTTCAGTTGGCGCAGACGGCCTATGGGTTAAGGACACCGTTGCAAGATTAGGCCTGGATCCTGCAGGGATCTCTATTTCTGACGTCTGCTCGACTCTCACTGATATTAAATCAGAACTGATTTGGATAGTAAGGTTCCAACAGGACGGGCCTTGATTCAAATATCCGACAGTGGCGAGAACAGTATCAGTGAGTGGCTATAGCTTGAGGTACCGGGCTCGGTCATTGACAGACTCTGTACAGTCCTATTCCCTGGTGCGAATTTCAGCCGACTTCCCGAAGAAACTTGGGAAACCTCTAGCGTTGCCTTTCCAAACTGCACGCATGTCCTGTTACAGAACGAGATTCAGATGGACTGTACTCTTAATGCACTGAACAACTCCGTCGACACGATAAAGATATACAATCCATCGCCGATGCCCTCCTCCCAGGAGATCAATGAGTTTCCTTGGAACAAGGTTGACTGGCTAATCGTCAACGAAAGCGAAGCCGAGGACCTCTACAAAACCCTTTCTGGACATGGGACTACGACTAGTCTCGAAAAATCTACTAGCGAGATCCTTTTACTACTGTCTGCCCAACCTGCTCTTGTAACGACAAATATAATCTGTACTCTTGGTAAAGATGGCGTATTAGCATTCATTCCTGCGTTCCATCGACAAAACCTGGGCCATAACACATCTTCTTTCATACGCCTTCCTGCCGCTGTGCTTCAGGGCACCATCCGAGATACCACGGGAGCAGGTGACTGCTTTACTGGGTATTTTGTTCAGGGCTTGATGGAGTTCGGGCCTCAGGCAAAGCTTGGGTATGGGATTAAAGAGTCTGACATCGTGAATATACTGATGACCTGTGTACAAGTAAGTCTTTCAAAACACTTTGTCGCGAATAGGTCGATATAACTACTTATACACTAGGCAGCTGGCATGTGCGTTGAAAGGCCGGGGACAATCGATAGTGTACCTACAATATTTGAAGTCAGGAGAAGACTTCTCGGTCAATAAAGGAAGCTGGAGGCATTTCGTATTTCGTAGGCAAAATCACGTATTAACTGACATGAACGTAATTATTCTGGTGAGCAAGCATTTTGGCGATGACGCACACGAGACATTTATTGACATGAATAATAATAATACACATTGGAATGAAGGATGTAGAGTTAAAAGACAAAGTCCAACCTAGATAACTTCAGGTCCAACTCATAACATTACTCAAAAATTGATCTTCGCCCCCTTTCCCCGAGCCATCGCCCACAAAGTTAAGAGCGATGTCGTGAATATAGAGGCGGTGAAGGATAACAAATTGCGAGAAATCAAACTGCAAAGTATGAATAGGAAGGAGAACATGCAAACCTCAACAGAATGTATTGGCACACATCTAAAATACAACATCAGACTCAAGCCCTGAGCTGAGCGCGGAGGTTCTGCTCCAGCGGGCCCTTGGGCTTGATAAACTGAAGGTAAGCACCATCCCTATAACAACAAATTAGAAAAGGCGGTCATAAGCAGATAGCAGATACCCACTGCAAGACCCTCTTCTCCTCTTTGAGTTTGAGGTACTCATCCTTGCCAACGTTGGTGAAGCCCCACTTCTTGGAAACAATAATCTTTTGGCGGCCAGGGAACTTGTAGCGAGCACGACGAAGAGCCTCCATGACGACAGCAGCATTGTTCTCCTTTGTCCGAATGGAGAGGATGACCTGTCCGATGTTCACACGGGCGACGGTACCATATGGCTTGCCCCAAGCGCCACGCATTCCGGTCTGAAGCCTGATGAGGCATATAGGGGTGAGTATTCGAAATGACCAAAAACTTGATGGCAGACGGACCTATCAGCACCAGCGCACGACAACATCTTGTTGATACGAAGGACATGGAAGGGGTGGGCGCGGACACGGAGATGGAATGAGTCCTTCCCAGAAGTCTTGGTGACATATTTGTTGGCGCAAATACGAGCGGCTTCGAGAGCTTCAGACGAGATTTGCTCATACTCATCGGAGACTAGATGAGCACAGAAGGGAAATTCGTCAACGTTGGCACGCTTGCGTCCAAGATCGAAGATACGAATCTAGAAAAGGATAAGATGTCAGTACAGAGAGCGATGATATCGGCTCACCTTGGGATCGGGAACACCGCGGTTGTATCGTGATTTCGGGTACGGCTTATTTTTGCAGTAGCGGTAGCAGCGAGCGGGACGGCGACCCATGGCGACTGTGGACAGAGTGTTAACATCAGCCCAAAACTGAAAGGAGAATCAACTGTAACGAGAATTAAGCGAAGTTACGAAATCGTCATCCAAACTGCAGAGACTCCATCCAGCCCACCCAACACTTGCAACAGAGTTTTTCACGGAAATAACATCCAGCACAATGGAATCTGTGGAAAGATAAGAGAAAACGGCATACTCACAGTAGGACGGGGGTTTTCGGTGACGGGGAAAGCGGCGATGGGCCCTTTTGTACGGGTTCTTGAGACTATGACTAACGAAGCCGAAGAGCGCTGAGTCAGACGCTGATTTGTAACTCCGATTCGATTCCGACAGCACAAGAGACGATGATTTGTAGCTCCGTTCAGATCAGCGATCACGTGACCAGCCAAAGGTCGCGACGGTTGAAGTTGAACTTGATTGTCTACTCGTCCCGAAATTGCTCCTTTCCCGCCGCAAGAATGGCGTCGGCCAAGATCAAAATTGTAGCAAGACTGCGACCGAGGCTTAATGCAGAATTAGACGACGGATCAGTGAAGGTTATACATGGTTCAGACGACACTGGCTCATACAGTGGCAGTGTTATAAGCGTCACCAATCCCAGAGACCCCTCACAAGTCTTCAAGTTCCCGTAGGTGCTCCCTATGCTGCCCAAGATATACTTAAGATCGTCTCCTCGCTAGGTTTTCAAGCTGTTATGACCAAACTTCCACCCAAGAGGAAATATTTCGGAATGATGTTCAACCTATGATTGACATCGTTTATAGTGGCGTAGTGAGTCGGCAAAGCTCCAATGTCTCCAGAAGATGATACTGAGACACCTTGTAGACTGTCACTATTTTTGCTTACGGGGTCACTTCATCTGGCAAGACCCATACCATGCAGGGATCAAAGTCGGAACCTGGTGTAATTCCTCGGACGATACGGGTAAGCCCGTTACCATTTCTCCACTCCCGCTCATCTCACCTGTGCATAGGCTATGTTTGATAAGAAAGAAACAATTATTGGATACAATGTCTCGCTTTTCGTCTCTTACATGGAGATCTATAAGGATGAAGTATACGACCTTCTTGTGACGAGAGAGAATGTAGGCTTGCCTTTTCTCGACAGTACCTCGAAATCGTTGACTATTCCCACAGGCGCCAAAGTTGCCTGTGCGCGAGAACGATGCAGGCATGGTTTTTGTTGCCAACTTGACTTCTGAACCTATCTCAACCGTCGAAGAATTTGATGCTATTTACAAGTATGCCTCATACCCTTCTGCACCCTTTCACCTATAGACCGACCTAAATACAGTCGAGCTACAAAACATCGTTCGGTAGGCTCGACAAACTTGAACCACGCGTCATCTCGGTCCCATGCAGTCTTGACAATAGAAGTGAAGTTGCACGATCCTGTCGAGAACAAAAGTACGTCTTCACATGTAAAGCCCAAGTTTTCCAGCTGCTGACGATCATGGACAGTACTCACTGGTAAAATCAATCTCGTCGATCTTGCTGGTTCCGAAAACAACAAGCTCACCGGGAATGACCCATCTCGAATGGCTGAATCGGCGGCCATCAATAAATCTCTGAGTGTTCTCGGGCAAGTCGTCCATTCTCTCAATTCGGGCGCAGTGAGTTTGTATAACTGACAACCTGTAAAATGATCACCTCATATCTCATCCCAGTCGCGTATACCCTACCGAAATTCGAAACTAACTAGAATATTGCAGGATGCTCTAGGCGGTTCATCCATCGGCTTGTTGATTTGCAATCTCGCGCCGGGCACTAAATTCAGACAAGATACACTGAACACGCTCAAGTAAGTTGCTTAATTGCTATCTGGAACCCCCTGACATTTGGTCAGCTTCGCCGTTCGGACAAAGAATATCGAGAACAAGCCTGTCATCAACGAACGTGGTACGTTACCTTCACCATTTACATGCTACCTTTCTTGACCTCGTTTCCAGATAACCGCCCAGCTCCAAAACCTCACTTCGCGGCCGTCACAATCCACCCACCTCCACCCAAACTTGCCCCCGCAATAATTCAGGCTGTCTCGACCGCTGGTTCGAGCTCTGGAGCAGGGCCTCTGCGGTCACGTCAATCATTAGTTCCGGTATCGAGAGTCCCGCGTGCATCACTATCTAGTGGATATCAGCCATTTGTACTGCCTGGTGCGAAAAAGGGCCTTCCAAGATTTGCCGAGAAAATTCTGGAAGAAGATCCAAGCGACCGCTCCGGTAGTTTCGGGCTTGGACTTACAGAGAAGGAGATTGATGAGCGAGTGCGTCTTCTGATGATCTAACCTGGACCGTAATGGCCATATTAAACTGATTGACTCTTTCCTCAACTCGGTGTAGATATCAAGGGCTGTAGAAGCAGAGGTGACCAGACGATTGGAGGAGCGGGAGAGACAACGCGAAAAAGAAGAGCAAGAACGTCGTTCACGGGAACAAGAATTGGAAGTCCAACAGCCGACCTCTAGTACGACTCAAGCGAAGCCACAATCTCCCAAGAAGGAGCAAACTCTTCCTTCTGGCGTTCTCACACCTCTTCTCAAGCGCCACAAAGATCTTGATGACGAACTCAATGCGCGGCTACAGGAGCTGGAGCGGAGATTGTGAGCTTAGTCAATTATAATCAGGATTCTTTTGTGCTGATTTCGTTGCAGCGAACGCGGAAATAAGGAGGCTCAGCTCGCAGATGTACTGTCCCCTGTTTCGAAAAAGAAAACCGGTCGAGCCTACGTCGCTCTCGCTCGCGCTCATTCCGAAAAGTTTGTGATCACTATGACGAAGCCACATGATCTCATCTTAATCTAGGGGTGATCTACGAGTCGCGTTAGATCTTTACCGCAAGGCAGAAAGTTACGTGCCGGACAACGTCAAGTTAAAGGAAAGGTGGATACTTTTCGTTGTCCATGTTTTCCTCTGTATGCTACCCCAAGGAAAGTCGAGTTTCTGACTTCATTATCTCTTCGCTGTGTATTGCACTATCGTGCAACTTCATGGCTACAGGATCATTGAGATTGAATGGGCCGTTGAGAACAATCGGGAATTTGTACCGACACCCAAACCCCCAAGGAAGGCTAAAAAGCAGAAGAAGACGAAAGCTACTCCCTTTGAGGATGTTGACATGGACGTAGATCAAGGAGACCCAAAATCTCCCAGCGACCAGCTACGTGAGGCCACGTTCGGTTTGGAACTTACAAACACGGGTACCGGTAGCCCTAGCAAGGCAAAGCGCCAGTTGGATGTCAACGGGGACAAGGATCCGGCGGAGACCTCTCCTAAGAAGCAGCGGAAGAATGGAAAGGCTGTTGTGATCGAGAAAAGTGACGATGAAGACTGGGTATGCCTAGCTACTTGCGAACCAACAGTGGCGGCATGACGAAACGGTGACAAATTGGCGTTGGTTCTTCTGCAGGCAGAAACTCAATGTCATTTTTGCAGTAGTGTGCGCCGTGGCCATGTATTATGTACAGACATCATAAACTTCTATACGTTGTGTTTGCTTTGTCTTGCTCGATTTTTGCTCAGCCAAGGTATATCCCGGTAGGAATCAAGAACGCGTGGTTTCATGATCATCACTGTCAGAGAGCTGACAAGTCTGTCGCATGGGAAAATCATTCCTCATATTACATGTCGACCAATCCCGAATGTTATATTCTCACTCTATTGATGGAACACCGTCTTCGTCGCACGCGGTCAATTGCCAAGTAGATAAGTGTTCTTCGGAAGCCTGTGGCCTCGTGGGTGATCCCGAGCCCTACTACTTTGTCTGTACTACCCTCATGTTGGACATACTTCTACGTTCTCCCTCTTTGTCTCCCCCGGAAAAGACCGCCAAAACACATGCTATCCTGTGTGTAACAGGCTTCCTCATCCTGCTTCCTATTGGAGCCCTGGTTGCCAGATTCGTCCGAACCTTTTCCACAAGGTAAACTGATGATCACTCTTAGAACGATTTCAGAGACATGCTCATATGGTTGCGTCAAGATGGTGGACCGCTCATTGGCTCATTCAACTTTTTATTTCCGGGCCGGTCATCTGCGTCGGATGGTCATTCGGTCACCGGACTGCACAAACCCTCAATAAGGGCCATTTTATTGACACACATCAGAAAACTGGTCTTGCGCTTTTGATCCTCTACGCCGCTCAACTTCTTCTTGGCATTTTCATCCACTTTTACAAGCTCCCTTCCTTGTTTCGAGGACGTCGGCCCCTACAAAATTACTTTCACGTATTGCTGGGCATTGCAATATTCATACTCGCCGCGTTTCAGGTTCACCTATCAATCTCTGCATGTGTGAAGTTTCACCCAGCTTATATAAGAAGATTAGGTTCACTACGGATTATATACCGAGTGGGATCTCGTTCTCGGCGGATTGCACCAAATTCCACAATCAGCCAAGAACGCTTGGTTAGCGCTGATTATTGTGAGCTTCGAGGTGGCTCGAAGCTTTCGCAAACTCTGACCCCATTGTGTCCGTTCAGATATTTTGGGGTCTATACCTTATTGGGATGACTTTGCTTCCCCGCCAATGGAAACAGGAAGACTTGATGAGGGTTGAGGAGAACCAGGACATACCTTTAGACGATTCTCATAAAGTCGCTTGACATACGTATTGGATATTTTTGTATGTCTAGTCTGGTCGGATATAGATACAGTTGATAATAAATGCTACAGCTGGGGAATAAGTGAAAAAAGTCAGAATTATAGCGAACGAAGAAAACATCTAGACATAGCAGCAGAAAAGAGCAATGTCGATACAATAGGTAAAGCGCGAAGTCGTGATGGTGAAATTAGTCAATGCAGATAGTCGCAGAGAAATCGTCGCATAAAAATAAGAGACGGCGCTGTTAGGCTTTACATGTCCAGATCATGGATAGGACGGATCGTGAGCCGAAGCAAAGGTAGTGAGAAGGTCTGCGTCTTCTCTGTTTTTGTCGTCTGACCAAACGGTTTCTGATGATAGGGAAGCGCAATCAGTAGAATAGGTTCGCAGCATGGGGTAGCGATACTGCTGTCTATTAGCAGTGCCTAGGTCATCTACAGGACTAGAGGAGTATGACATCGGTTGCGAAGACGTGGAGCGATGGTGGCGAGAAGAAGCAACATGCGATGAAATCGGCTGTTGAAGCGGAGGCCCATAGGCGGGCTGCATGAGGACAGGAGAAAGAGGCATAGGGTGAGAAGGTGTGCCTGTAATGAATTCGGGAAAGGCGTCTGTCAAAAACAAGGCCCCTACAAGTAATGAACTTGAGTTCTGTGCGGGGTAAATGATAATGCCTGCGCCTAGGATATCGTCCTTTCCCCAAGCGGCAACGGCAACCTATGATCAGATTAGATGTGGTTGTGTAGGTCAATGATGAATCACTCACAGTTTGATTCTCAAAGAGGATGCGGGATAAGGAACGGAAGGTGGTCTGATTTACCACGTTGAGATTGGGGTCACGATGACGATCTGGCATGAAGGTACACAAAGGAGGGGCATGATGCTTTACCCAGGCCTGAAAGTCTCTTAGGATGGGACGATAAATAATTTGAGTAAAGAAGTGTGATGGCCAGATATCCGTCCTGCTGCAATATATGATTGTCTTGAACAAGAGGTCACAAGTGATTTGTGTACGTACTTGTCGCCGTCAGTTTCGACAGCACTAACACGGATTGTGGTACTATTGCCCCTGTTGGAGGTCCGCATACCGCTGACAGTGAGAGTACCTCTCCATGGCCTCTGGTCAGGTACTTGCTGGGAGGGAGGCGGAACAAAGGAATCCAAATGTGTAGGCAGGCGGAAGACCATTTCTGTATTAAGATTCGAAAATCCAGAGGTTGGTGGCTTTAATAGTCTGTATCAGGCTGAAGAAGGTATGTAATCAGTCGGGTATCGGGAAGTTCATCTAAGAAAACGGAACCTAACGGTTCTGGATTGAAGTTTATTTCTATCTGGTCACCTGGGACGTGGAATGGATGATTAGGCGAAATCGTCAAGGGACATTTTTCAATTCTACAGCTATATGGCTGTTCGAAGCCCAAAACGACGGCAAATCATATGAGACTGACCTTGTAAACGATATACTAGTGGATCTACGATATATAGCTCTCATGTTGTATCACAAGCGAACATTTTGGGAACTCCATCATCGCTTAATTTGCGCTTATCGGAGCAAGCGGGACCCAGAGCACTGGGTTAGCCATTGGGGCCCAATACAAAATTCGAATCGTCCAGTCCTCGATGTTTGCGGCCGCCCAAACTCGTATATCGATTGATGTGATGATGCAGTTTGCCTTAGCAAGGGTTTTCAGATGGATACTGGTGGCAATAGCCTTTTAGCCACGTACTACTACCAACCTGAACGATAGTGTCAATCCCGACCGGCTGCATACTTGCAGCCCCTCCACCCTGAAAGACACTGGCGCAATCAGACAAAACAAACAAAAGGGGAACGGAATAAGCCACGTTTGTTAAGGTTCTCGGAACGCACGTGGCACTCCGCCGGATGTCCCTTTTGTCGCCACACAAGCTTACGAAAGCGTTCGTCGGAAAAATCCGCTGCGATGGACACTTTCCTTATTAAGTTCTTTTGTGTTTGCGATGTCTCATAACCAGCTCCAAAATGAGCTTTGCGACCCTGAGCACGGGCGCAAAGTTGGAGATAGCTGAGATTACTCATTTACTATAAACCGTAACAGCGGAGAACGAGAGTTCTCATAGTCGTTCTGAAACGTTAAGGTTTGCAGTTGTGCAGCATGTTCTCTCATGTTCTCACTGCAACAGGACAGGTTAACTCTTTTGTTCCTGGACAATGTGACCGCTATGTCGGTGAGTACAATAAATAGCAGCAGTTTCCCGCCAATTTCCCGCTCATTCTTACTACAAATAAGGATCAATAGTTTTCCCTTCCTTTTCAGGACTTTGTCCGTGTCCAGACTCGGACTTTTAGGAATTCACCTTGATACAATTACAAGTACCTCAACCAATAACAATTGTCCGTTTATCTCTAATCGTGGAATTAGATTCAGAAGTTCTCGAAAGATGTGTTTAAAAATTCGAGCATGTGGTCTCTCAAAGCCCATCAAGTCAACTTGAAAGGAATTGGCGCTTTTGCTGTGTTCCTAGTGGAGCGACGTTTGGAAGGCGCCGGGGACGATTTGGTGGAAATAATCTGGACAATAAAGATTCCATGAATTGTCGATTCACACCAATCCTGTCAAATCATACCTGAGAATTGAGGACTGCGAGACTATGCGTCTGCTTTTCGACATGGGTGGAAAATATCTCTTTCATACCCTCAATTGTGGCTTCATCTGCTTCCTTTGAGGACCTCAATTCCAAGAGCTCTTCATCGGCTTCCTGCAATTTCTCGGTGGCAATGACAAGCTCGGTCTCCAAGCGAGTTACACGTTCGGACTCCACTACCAAGTTTGTCTTGGTTTTACCGAGTTCCAGAGTCTGCTCAAAGACTTGTTTCTGAAATTCTGCTCTCTCCGACTGAGTTAACGATAGTTGTAGCCGTAATGCATCGATTTCTGCTTTTCCCTTCTGCGTGAGAGCCTCGAGATCCGAAATTCGAGTACTTTGTTTCTCTTTTTCAAGGACATGGTCATCTCTAATGGAAGAGAGTAGATCATGAGCTGCTTTAAGCTCATTTTCCGTAGCAGACAACCGCTCTTGAAGGTCCAGGGCTGCCGTATGATTACTGACTACTTCAATTTGGTATTGTTCAGTCGAAGATTCAGCTGCCGACAAACGTTGAACCAGTAGCGCAAGCTCCGCTTGCTTGAGCTCGACTTCTGCTATCAATGCTTGGTTTCGTTGCTGTTGGAAGTCAAGTTCATCGGCAGTCGCAATTAACTTCGCCCGAGACCCCGCGACATTGCTCTCGGCTTTCACGAGGTTGTCTGTGGTCGTTGCCAAGCGATCCTTATATTGAGCTACTGATGAAGTCAATGTGGAGATTGTCACTCGTGCCTTGTCCAACTGGGACAAAAGCTCAGCACGCTCATCCACAATTGCCGCCAGCTTAGCTACCAGGTGATCGGTGCTCTGTTTTGAAAGAACGAGTTCTGACTCAATCATTTCAGTGGCCCGCTGCGGTAGAGGAGCTGCGTCCAGTTTGCCCGTAGCTAGGTGCCGAGTTATTTGCTAAATTTTGGGTCGATACTGAATTTGACTTACCGCTGGAAAGTTGTGCGCATAGCGCGGTTACCAAATCTTTATAGACGTTTAGTGCTGCTTGAAATTCAGACTTTTTATCCATGTCAATCGTTAGCTGGCTTGTAAGGAGCTCATTTCTGGCCTCGGCCTCTTGAAGTTTCGCGGAAGCAAGTGTTCGCTGGCTGCAAGCTTCAGAAAGTGACGTTTCTGCGGTATTCTTAGATTGTTGAAGTGCTCGAATTTCCTGATTGAGGGCTGAGATCCTAATGAGAGACGCCTCTACTGTTCCTTCGAGCTCCTTATTGGCTGAACGCTGAGACTGTAGCTCGGTGTCAGCTGCACGTCGCTGCTCCACTGCTTCAGAACAAGATTTTTGAGTCCGTGCTTCTGAATCAGCCAGTCGCAAAGCCAGTGTACCCTTCTCTCGTTCAGCAGCGCTGAGCGATTCTCGAAGAACAGCCATTTCTGCAGTATCCTTCTCTCGATCTTGGGTCATCTTCTTGATCAATATGTCACGTTCGTTGAGTTCGTGCTCGAGACGCAACAACTGTGCGGATTCAGGCCCAGCTTTCAAACTCTCGAGTCCGCGTAGCTCTGCAATCTGTCGCTCAAGGTCGAAGGCCTTCTGGGAAGCATCGGTTTTGAGCTTCGAAAAACTTGTAGAAAATGTTGTCAATCGCTCATCACGCTCCAAAAGCGCCCGTTGTGCCGCGGCAAATTTCTCTTGGACTTGGAAAAGCTGGGCCTCCATATTCTCAATCGTAACTACTCTGGAAGCTATGTCGCGTTCCAGTTCTCTTACCTGTCATGGTTTTCAGCTGTAGTCAGGCCCAAGCGCATCGTGGATAGCCAACCTTCAAATCATTTGAAAAAGACGGTACTGCCGATGTTGCCGCACTGATGGTCATTTGTGTCTGAGCAAAGCCGTCTGTTTGAGTGCCCGTAGTTTCAAGGATTACGTCACAGGCCGCTCCGGGAGAACGGGGAGGTGTCGGCTGCCTGCTCAAAAGAGAGATGCAGGAGCCTGACTGTGTCCGCACAAAATCTTGCGAATGCGTCGACATTCTCGAGTTTGGTGGTGTGGGTGACGAGGGTCTGGTATGTCTGTATGAAAAATCGTCAGCAAGGAAAACAAGAATCTCTGTCACACACATTTCCGGAGTTGGTGGCCTGTCAGATGGATTCGTCAATAGTCTAAAGCCATTGCTGGTCTTTGCTTCGAGAAGCTCTTGTTTCATGCGTTCAATCTCTTCTTGTTTTCCCCTCAGCTCATCGCGAAGCCTGGCCGCTTCTTCTTCCAGATCAAGATCGGTCAGCGGTGAGGACTCCCGTAGCCATAGGCCGATTTCTTTTTCTTTCTGTAGAGCACGAAGTTCTCCCTGCAACTATGACAGATTGGTATGTATATCAAGAAATCAGATTTATATCTCAAAGTACAGACCTGCAGTTTGGTCATTCGTGAGGTTTGAGAACCAAGAGATGATGCAACTACGGCCGATATCCTACGGCGTTTGAATGCAGCCGATGACCTATCTGGATTGCACAGCTCATCATGATCTTGCCCAATTGAAGGACGACGCCGCTTCGCACTATGAATGGTCGTCGTAGTATTGTGAGTGAGATGCTTCCAGATTAAATCTTCAGGGACAGAGGCGGGAGGTATATTGTTCATTACAGACAGCGATTGCCGTGCATCAGCGATGCTGTGTTTCACCGTGAACTTCATGGCTGAAAAACGAGTATTGAAATACTTACACTTTTCTCCCAGAGGGAGAAAGTGAGATGTTACCGACTGAGGATTGGGAAGACTCCAGAATACCGTCTACCTCCTACAATCTTGAGTTCGATGATGATGACAGGAAGAGACACAAAGGCTACATACCAACTTCCGGATCGCATTCCCGACCCAACGAGACCAATGTGGACCAAGCTTTTCTTTGTTTTCCAGCGCATTTCTCTTGACTGGAAAGGGTACGATCAACACTGAAAGATTTTGGCATTCCGTGACAAGGCTTACTTTGGGCCCGCAGAGTAGCAACATGAATCAACTGTTTTTTGTGTTCTCTTTGAACTTGGGTGAAAGCGCCAAGTACTCCTACAAAGTATTTCGGCGTCATTCGGGTGCTTATACTACAGGTCGAGATAACTATATAACATACTTTCAGCATAGGAAGCTTTAGAAGCCTTATGAGTCTTGTTTGCAACCATAAGTGACGGATTTGTTGTTGGGGAGGACAGCGGTGGCAGCAAGTAATGAAAAGGTGGTTCAAGAACGCGTGTTTTGACTCCATTTTGTAATTAAGGAAACACCATCATGTGCACGTGATCGAGACGCGTGTGCCGCGCTTCCGATGTGGATCACATCCGACTTGACTCACACCACTTGTCACATCATATAAACAGACCAATAACTGATGAAACAATAAATATGACCCCATTATTTGTGTGGAAGATGCACTGAAAGTATGTTAGGTATGGCAAAAGTATACAAGGTACCCGTATCTATAATGATAGCGATAGAGTTTAGAGTCATAACGAGGAAACTAATGACCTTGTGTCATATGGTTGTTGTTTTGTTCCCTCCCGCACTGAATAACCAATACTACCTCAACGTTGTCTTGGACGCCTTGGCGTTTATCGTGTGAGCCACGACCGGGGCCGTCTCGTTCTCTTCAGAGGGGGTTATACCGGCAGCGCTAGCCTTTCGAATGCTGACAAGCACCTCCTTGCAGAACTTTAGTTTATCAAGTAGGCGCTGGTTGAATTTGAGTGCATCTGGTTCAATTTCCCCAGTGGGGCGCAATGCAAGGGCCATGACGTCGGTCAGTTTCCAACGCGTCAGATTATACTCCTTGTCGATGTGCGTTATGACCAGTCCATGGGAGGAAAGAACCAGTTTTGTGTGGTCATAGAAGTTGAACTGCATTCAAAAGCAGTGTCAGTATGATGACCCGGTAATTATGGGAGAGGTGACATACCTGAAGAACATCGTGGCTCAACTTGAAGACGATAACGTGTTTCATTCGAAGATATTTCTGTACCCATTCCATGCCACGGGTGCGATCCACGTCTTCGAACGTGTAATCATAATCACCGTGCAGCCGCTCCATGATGTAGTGCTCAAAGTGTTTGAGCAAGTACACCTTGCTCTTCAACTCGTCCGGGTAAGCGTCGACCGTATGCGATTTGCGTACGTACACCGTGCCCTGGCGGCGCGATGTGATATAATCAAAGTGGCTAGAAGGTACATCGGTCCCTGTAAGTATTCTTCCCATGTAGCGAGGAAAAGGAGTGTCACTCACTGTTTGTCAGGGCTCAACACCAACGTGGTACTGTCGTTGAAATGTACGCCGACGCTCCCGTCCGTTAGAGCGTACCCCATCCCATACTTATTACAGTAGTCGACCCACGCGACTATGAATACGCGCTCGTCGGGTAGAGGTAGAGTCGCGTCATCGCGAGGATCACGGAAGAGCCGTCCGGCATCTTTTGCATCGAAGGCCATTGTTAGAACATGAGCTGCGGCATCAAAACCGGTCACTTGGGGAGGGATCTGACTGGAACCGGTAGCAGGGATTGTTTCAAGTGGCAATGTCTTGGTCGTTGGGGGTGCATGTAGCAGTGATTTGGTCGTCGGCACTGCACACAGTGAAGACAAGTCAGCTTGACTGCAACAAAGATAGGAGAATTCGAACCTGCAGTAGTCAGCTGTTCTCTGACAGGTCGCGCCTCGCGTTCACGTTCTCTCTCCTTACCCCTTGACACAAGGGACGCAGTACTAATCGCAGGTGGCACGTTCTCCCTTTCGCTCCCCTTCATCTTTACTGTTTCTCGTTCAGTATATTGGATCTTCGGTCTGTCGTCATCGTGATCTTCTTCTTCTTCCCGTACTGGTGCCATCTGCGCCACAATACGCGCTTTCTGCGCCTCCAGTTGCTTCTTCCGCACTCGTTGTTCCTCAACCAGGTGCTCTTCCCTAACACGCCCAAATCCAGCAGGCCCTGTCAGTCCGCCTTCCTCTTCTATATCATTCATTGGTGCACGCATGGTTGACCTGCGTAAGGGACTCTCCCTCGCGGCATGAAGCTTCCTCAAGAGTGGGACCTCCTTCGTAGTACCAGACTGTGATCCATTATTGGCCATAAGTAGGGGTTGCCGAGCTGAACTGAGGAGAGCGCTGATAGGAGATCCGGGCTGTACAGCCTTTTGGAACTCTTTCTCTTGCTGAGCAACACTCGAGGTGATTGACTTGATGAGCTCAACTGATGAAGTGGGCGCCTTCGGAACGGAAATTGACGTCACTTGATCCTCGTCCATGAGTGCGTAACGCCTCAGGCGCTTAAGGTTGCTCTGTGATTGTGCTCGTGTGATATGACGGAAGTCGGGTGGCGCATCGTGCGCCGAGGTTGGAATATATGATGGAATGGTGCCCTGGGTGAAGAAAGGGTGCTCTACAATGTCATGTAATGTGGGACGCTCTTGTGGATTTGGCGTCAAAATTTGCTGGATGAGGACTTGGGCCTGCCCAGAGATCCTGCGTTCTGGAGGAAAATCATATTCGTTGTTGCGGATACGCTTGTAGATCTCTTTGACCTCGGACGTTTGAAATGGCGGACGGCCGATGACAAGGGTATACAGGATGACGCCGATAGACCAAGTGTCTACTTCGAAACTGTGGCCATTTACGGTGTCGAAGAGGACTTCTGGTGCAATGTAATTGGGCGTCCCGCAGATGGTCTTCTTACGCTCGCCAGGATTTTCAATCAGGGCAGCGAGCCCAAAGTCACCGACCTTGAGGTTCATATTGCTATCGAGAAGGAGGTTGCCCAGTTTGAGGTCGCGATGTATGACTTGGTGGGTATGCATGTAGTGACATGCACCCATAAGCTGGACCATAAAATAGCGGGCCTCTGGTTCAGTGAAACGGCGGCGCCGGCGAAGCAGCTCCATGAGCGAGCCGCTGGGACAGAGTTCGAGAACCAGGTAGACATGATCGTCGTCCTCGAAACAGTCATGGAAGCGTACAATGTTGGGATGCTCAAGAGATCTATGAATCTTAATTTCTGCGTACAACTACAAGGGATTAGTTACGGCTGTTTGAACGGATCGGACTCATACTTTAGTTTTAGCTTTCTTTGTCTTCAATGACGATTTGGAAACTACTTTACACGCAAGACGGGCACCATTTGCTTCTTTGACTTCGTATACTCGAGCGAACCCACCCTAGGTATAATCAGAGACAATCCAGGCTAATTCGCACCGACACACATACCTCACCCAGAAAACCTACTCGAGTAAGCACCACTGAACCATTCTTAACAACGATGATTTTTGGAGGCGAAGGCGGAGTGACCTTCGCAGTTTGACGAGGCAAAGGTGGTGACGGGGGTTGTTTCTCTGGAGGTTGTGGCTTGAGTGGTGCTTGTTGCTGGTGGTTGACAGCGTTGGAGAAAGGGTGTCGCGTGCCCGAGATGGGCATTCTGTTGTATGCCTGTGCAGAAAACGGTTGCGCAGAGTAGTGTGCCATGGCCTAACGCCGGTCGGGACACTCTGGTGGGGTATAGGATCGTAGACTGTAAACAACTTAGCCCTCAACCAAAAACGAGGCAACCGCGTTTCTATCACGTGATGGTCCATCAGTCACGGGACCGCGCTAGCCCGGCGCGTGCGATCGACTTGTTGTAAGTGAGACACGTGGACCTGCTTCTCTTTCGCTTCCGCCTCGTGCATAGCCCTTTTTGACGACTTCGTCGACCAAGAAGTTGACATCCTTTCCAACGATCTCCAAGCTCAGCTTGTGTACCTGAATACCTGACCGACGTACTTTGCAACCTATTGAACGGAGTCTCGTTGGCTACTTTCTGTTGCGGTTATATGAGAGAGTGCTGGAGTCGCCACACCTCACCGATAAGTTCTTTCATCCTCGCGTGATAGAGTAGCTCAATTTTCGTATCCTATATTCCGTGGTCTTTGTCCTTACACCACGGACATCCAGGTATGTATTCATACATTATCATATCTAATACATTGTCCTTACACCACGGACATCCAGTCGTCGTACTCCCAATTGAGCAGTCCTCTCGGCTTCAGTCTGTCCCCTGTGCACAAATAGCTGCAACACTTTCCATTGCATTTTCTAATTTGGTGGGGCCGTATCAAACGGACCAGAGTACTATGCTGTCTGGGATTTGACCTTGAACAAAAAACAGTTTAATCCTGTACTCAAGCAGATATGGACACAGGAGTGTTCGTCACCCAATCAGTAGTCGATCTCGGCGCCTTCCCTAGCCTCCTGATCCTGAATCATTCAAGAATTCTATCTAGCCTGTACACCACGCGCGAATCATATTCCAGTGAAAGTTACCCGAACGATCGGTACATAGTCTTAAGGTCAATGGAGCTCGCATAGTTTCCTCGATTTCGCCCTCGATGGCATCAAATCATCTACTCTTTGTAGAATAGTCCTTGAGGTTACAGGTCAATTCTGGTCCCATTCTTGTCCGTGCACTGGTACCAAACGCTACAAGGAGGGTAAAGCCCGCTAGGTTCGTCCCCAGCGTCCTTCAGCAGTAGCGCAATGACACCATGCGGAGGCACGCCTTGCGCCGTGAACGTACGCACGGCAGTACCATTATCAGTGTGTGTCCAGAGATCGCGGACAGAATACTGGCGACCAGCACGGATCCATGGGGACTCTGTGAGATTAAATGACATCGTTGCAGGCCCATCAAGGGTATTCAGCTGTAAATCGTGGTCAGCTGTAACGACCACGTGGTCCACTTGAGCAGCACGCACCAGCATGATGACAGTGCCGTATTTGCTGGGGCCACTCCAATATTGTGCGGGATGTGTGCTATTGCTAGTCCATTCAGGCTGAAGGAGCGGTCAGGATGTGTGGTCAGGACGCAGGGACAACATGGGTTACGTTGATGCCCCAGCGAAAGGGCGAAATGCTCTTGCCAATGACATCGTCCTGGTTAATGGCAAGGAGTTCCTTGTTCTTCAGTACCTCAAGAGTGCTAGGTCTGACGGCAGATAGCTATAATGCCGAACATATATTGAGTTTCATGAGATCGAAGTCATGAGCCCAAGAGCATACGTTGGTTCCAATCTAGCGTTGCATTAGCTTCGTTCGGTATGAACGGGTGGAGGTTATACTTACAAACAAAGGAGATTTCATCAGGGCCCAGGCCGTGAAGTGCGACTTTTCTTCTTCATAGGTCAGGTCGCCATTTCCGCTGTACCCACGAGTCTAGTCTAGGGATACTATTGCAACTACATCGAAACGTACAGTTGAAGCTGTGAGGAGAATGCTAAGTCCATTTTATGCTTCATAAGAAGCCGGGAAAGTTTACCATGTCAAGGTCATTGCGTCCTCCAAAGTCAGTGGCTTGGGTGATAAAAGAGTTGCTGAGCGTACGTAAACATGCTACCAAGGCGAAGCAGGAAGTTTAGGTAGGATACCAACAAGTTAATGATGCTTGCAAGCGACTTCCATTCCGGGGCTATATCTCCCGTTGTCTATGGAAGGAATGTCGCAGACGAACTAGCCACGGACAAAAATCCATCGTACCCGCCAACTTTGGCCCATGGTAGAAGCCCAACTGGTAAGGAAAGCATAATTAGCTGTAGTACTCGGACAGGAAGCGAAATGCGTACAGCCAGACCTGGCTCTGGTGTAGAATCGACATTAACTCAGTAGGTCTTCAAGTCCACAAGAAATGACATACCCATCCCCAACTACAGAGAGAGAAAATCATGGGGCTTTTGCTTTCAGAAGTAGCAACGGTGTTGATTGCATCTGCCATCCTTTGAAACCCTGTTGCAAGCATCAATAGATCCAACAGAGAAAAATCGTCAGGAAGACTTACGTCCAATAGATCCTTCACGAGTCTCGTTGTCGAAGGGGACTGTGGACATATTATTGAAGCATGACACGACTCGGACTGAGGACAAACTCACTGGCGCAATTGTCATATCTAAAAAGTAGATTATCTAAATAAGCGGTGAGGCCTCCAGAGTCATTTATATAGCATTACTTCAAGTAATCGAAGCCCCAATCATAGAAGGTTTTAGCATCTCGCATCTCGTTACCAAAGGATCCAGGATACCCCGCACAGGTGAACCAACCAGAATCACCGTACTGAAGAAGTGAATATTCCAAGAATCGGCGATATTGAGTCACCCGGACGGACTATGAACTTACAATTCCAGCTTTACTGGACCATGGGATCGGCTGTGAATCAAAACAAAGGGGGGAGGGAAGAAACTCACAAGCCGAGTGCGTGGATCTCGTCTGTGAGATTCTTCATGCCTCTTTTGAACCTTACGGCATCTATTGGAGCCATAAGTGACTACTTCGAAGCCGATTCCCAAGACAAAAACCGTACCTTCAATGATAAACCCATCGGCGGAACGAGTTTTTTCTGCGTAGCAATCATCAATGTTGATGTAGTTGTATCCCACCTCCTTAAGGTTACAAAGTCCACAATGAGATAAAGGGGGATACATCACTGGCAGGAAAAAGATACCTGAAGCCCCAGAGATTCGATCAATCTCGCGTCCGCGAGGATGAGATCTTCGTCGATGTTACACTATTAACATTCATTGTAAGTTCCGTACAAGACAACGTACTGTACGAAAGACTCCAGACGTACTCCGTACGCGTTCCATGCTACAAACGATATAAGACATCGAGCAAAGCCGAAAATGAGGCACAAAAGTGCATACTGTTATAGCCTAGGACTTGAAAGCGGGTCATCAGCACAAAGGTCAATAGCTTAAGATCATATTTCCCTGACCAGGAAGCCGGGCAAGTTGAGTATTTGAGTTGGATGGATACCGTACGGCAGTGGTGGTGTCCCACAGATGACGTGTAAATGTCGCAGCGTATAGAAAAACTTGATCCAGTTGCAAGAGCATAATGGGATAGTTTGAAAGTGCGGGAAGTGTTGGAGTGGAGCCGGACCTTTTTTGATAGGAGTATGTACAATGACCTCATCTTAATACATAGCCGCATTTGTAAATTTGCGGGAGTAAGTTTACTTACATTACATATTATATCCGTCTAACGTTATTCCATAATTACGTCAGCTTGAAATTTCTAGAATTCAAAAACGAAGTTTAGGCTGCAAAAAATCAATTCCAGGACTATGAAAGAGCACATACTAAGACCACATGCACTGAAATCAATTCATCTATTGATAGGCAGTTTCATATTGGTTGAAAATACAATGATACTTAAAAACGGTCAGAGCGGAAAGAACGGACGTCGAACTTTGGTGGTAAGAATTATCAATTTTAATGGCACATTATTTGGAGGGTATCTGGCTCATCTAAGTACTCGGGAGTTATTACAATTGTAGCAACAAATTTCAACGACTCAGGAAAATGGAAACGCAAAAAACAGTAGTGGGTAGATAGATACACATTCGGATTCTCGAGACTGCCACAACGTCATGTATGGCTGGCGAGATGGAGAGGGAACGAATTAGACAAGCAGGAGTGGATACAAATGCAACATAGCATGGACAAGAGGGAGTGTTGTAAACAAAATACCGGGATTCAAATCGATTAGATGGTGTTGTAGCTCCCTGTTCAAGGCATTAAACAAAAAATCACGGTATAAGAGCGGCAAGACAACTCACATATTCGCGCCTGCCAATCTCCACTCCCAGTAGCAAGGATATTCCCCGATGGACTCAGATCAATAGAAATCACTACAAACGGAAAAAAAACTGAATCAACACTGTAAGTACGACCTCACAAAAAAGCCTACCTGAGTTTTTATGCCCCTGAAGCATGCATTGCACAATTGCCGATCTCGAATCCCAGAACTGGACACCCCGGTCCTTCGAACCGGATACCACCCACTGTCCATCATGGGACACTGCGACACTCAACACATAATCCTTATGTCCCATGAAATTCATTGTGCATGGGCTTCCTTTCTCTCCTTCCTTCCTTACGACCACCCCCGGTCCGTTAACCGGCCCCCCATTCTTGCTCTCCTTCCTTGCCTTTACCCCGGGTATGAGCCCACTCACATCCCAATACTTTAGCGTCTTGTCCAAACTGCCGCTAACCAACCCTCTCCCGTCAGGCGTGAACGCAACACTATACACACTGTCCTTGTGCCCGCGGAGGCGCTCCACAAGCTGCGTGGTAGCCACGTCCCAGATGCGCACGACCGTGTCCAAAGATCCCGCAGCAACGAACTGGCCATTCGGAGAAATCGCGACAGACGTTACGCCCGCATCATTGTTGAGCGAGTCCGGGTCATTGATAGTAAGGACCTTGGAGGACCTAGTCTCCATGTCCCATATGCGTGCTGTCTTATCGCCAGATCCCGATACAATGAGACGTCCATCAGATGAGAAGTCGAGGGAGTAAATCTCCTGTTGATGACCATCGAACACGTTACGGATGCGCTTCTTCTGAATGTCCCATATCTTCGGTAAGAAAAAAAAGATTTGTCAACTGTCAGAGATCAAACACAAAAAAGCATACTCTGATTTGTTTGTCCTCGGCACCAGTGGCAAGGTATTTACCATCCGGACTGAAACAGACACTACGGATATACAAGTCGCCTGATTTCCCAGCTGCTTCGTCCACGAGAACACTAACATGTTACGAACTCTGATGAGTTACATATTTCCCAGGAAGATGGCCCGTAACCGATTCACTCACCAAGTCTTCAATCCCGTCTTCGTATCGTAGATCTGAGCCGTGCGATTACATCCGGTGGCCAGGAACTTGCCGTCATGTGAGAATCGAACACAGCATACGACACTAAACGAAAAAAGAAGGGAGTTATTTACGGCACAATGAAAAAAAAAGAAGTCCAGAAGTGTTGAGTGTTTATGACAGCGAAATTTGAAATGATGACTGACATACCTCTCATGCATGAGGTTGTGGACAAGGCTCACGTCAAGCACACGCTTAACTCCAGGATTGAATATTGCGAACCAGTCACTGCCCTCTTTCTTGAATTCGGGAGAAATGGTATGGATGTCGAGGTCGTCCGGGAAGCCTGCGGAGCCGGGTTGAACAGGAACGAGGGCACCGGTGTGGGGCGGCGGCTCCGTCAGAGCAGGAGGATTACTAGACGAGCTCGAACCTGGAGGGGGGAAAGATGACTGTGCTGGAGGGGGAGGCGGTAGACCAGGCCCGCCAGGTGCTGCTGAACTCGATGAAGGTGGTGGAGGGAGTTTGGGTGTCATTCCAGGCCCAAGTGAGGGGCTAAAATGATCTGTTGATATATAAGTAAAAGTACCGAGTACCGAGTATTTTAGTGTCAGAGGAGATACCTGGACGATCAGGTTTGATACGGTCTTGCTTAGGGCGTTTGGGATCACGATCACTCAGTCCGCGCTTGAAATCAGGATCCATGACGCGATTATCTCCGCGCGCTCTATCACGTTCACGGTCGCGATTGTCAGATTCTCGTTCTCTGTCCATGCGATCTCGCTCTTGCTCTCGCTCTCTCTGTTCCCGTTCCCTTTCTTTATCTCGTTCACGTTCTCTGTCCCGAGAGTAGTACGGATCATTGTTGTATGGCTGCGAACCGGGACCAAGTTGAATGCCCGGAAGAGGATTTGAGGGTCCAGCGGGTCCAGAAATTCCAATGGAGCCGGGCCCCATGGTGTGAGGCTGGGCTCCTTGGCGTATGGCATGCAACTCGCTGCGTAAGCGATGAACTTCTTCATCGTACTGAGTGCGGACTTTGTTGTGTTGGCTCTCGAGGTCATAGAATGATTGATGTATTTTGGTTAGTTCGGCAACTTGGGCACCAACTGATGATGATCGGCGTCGAGTAAAAAGATGGATTGAGATGACTGCGTTACGATGAGCACGCGGAACACACCTTTCGCCTCCAGCTCATCCCTCTGGCTCCGTAAAAGGTTCAACTCTGCCACCATAGCATCAAACTCATGTCGGATTGCGTCAAATGAATCGTTGAGACGCGCATGGCCCTGCTGCTGGCTTGTTCCTTGGGATGGAGGCCCTGAGGGCTGGAGAGTCCTGTGCTGTGATATGGGACGATTCATTGAGCATCGGCGCTGAAAAGAGGCTGAATAAAGGCAAAACAAGGCATGGGTGACCCACACGTGCCCCGGAGGTTATAGGATGACACGGAAACGTCAAAAAGCGAAGGAAGCTCCGGGACAGCGTGACGACGAAAGGCTACTGCCGCCGCGGAAGCAGGGCTCGAAGCAGAAAAGGGAATATGAAGATCAAGAAATTGACACACGTTGTATATAGTGCTAGTCGACATGTCAGACAGCGTCAGAGGGGGCGGGATGTGGAGGGAACAAGGAGGGGATCAGGGGGGAGAGCGGGAAAAGTGGTTGTTGATGAGGAGCGCCCTCCTTTTATAGGACCAATTCTACGCCGGATCCTTGACAAGCTGATCACCATTTTCCCACACACTTGCCGCCGGTACGCTTTATGGCAACTGCGACGAGCAAAAAATTTTGCGCCCAACTACACCGACGATCCACCCGCAATTCTGTCATTAACTATTGAGGCTGAAGTCCTGGAAGAACGCATGCACAGTCTTTATAACATAATCTAACCCGCTTGGCCCTGCGGAAACATATGTATGACGATGACCCTTCACGCGGGGAGAACGTGGCGCCCTGCTTGACAACTCTGTTCCTGGACCCGGCAACGGCCAGCATTCTAGATCGGGGCCATCAGGAGCTGCACCTGTCATTGCCTGGCAAACTATTCCGTGTGCCCAAAAAGCTTGTCCTCGTTCGCGGTTCGGACCTCCCCACTCCACATGGAGAAACACGCATTCAATTGACCATACCTCTATGGCAATTACCTTTCTCTCGTCGATTGGGCCCGAGGCAAATGCTGACCAGACTTCGGCTGCACGCGCATATACTCTGGCCCCATTCGTGCCACTGGGCAGCGAAGCCTCAAGGGGACCCGTTGCGCTTCTCATGCTTCTGACACGTCACGCACGATTTTCTAGATTTGATCTTATTTTCCAAAAGCTTCCCATCACAGCCACACTGCGCACTTTCCATCTCAAACCTTAAAAATATATTTGGAAGGTACGTATCAATATTATAGAGTTCATTGTGTTTCTGTATCAACGACAATTTGCAACGCACAAGTGTCATTTGCAGCCAGGGTTACTCTGAAAAGTTTGCGACAGTCGCCACAAAGGTCTAAACTGTCTCAAACCCCTTTGTATAGCATCTGGCGCACGGGCATTGGCATAGACACTCATAAATGCCGTTGGACGGGCGCCACATTCTGGTCTAACGCTATGGTTTGATGGCATTGTGATCTCCTTGAAACCTGGTCGTGACCTTGTTTCAACCTCGACTCACTGAGCAACCATTGCAATCTTCGACACTGTCTATCCGCGATCGAGTGATTTCGTCACATCAAAATACCTATGTCCGTAATTCATCAAACGGGACTACTCAGCCCCGATCACGGATCCTTTAACCATGGATCACTCCCATGCAATCCATCTTTTCTTTCATTATAATGAATCAATTGCTCCCGCCCGTGCATCGAAGCATCTTGCCATACGCCAATGTTGCTCTCGCTCCATCACGATCATGGAAATTCATAACAGGTATCGTTTTCCGGGATCAAACCCCCGATCTGTTTTCTTAATGGGTGTCTTGCCACTCGTCGCTTTGATATTGCTCGATATTCACAATCTACAGTAATGTTTCTACACACTTACAAACTCCTGAGGCTACAACGACGATACTTCGCCTTATCCGCGAGGCACGCCCAAGAGGGTACAAAGACAATCGGAGGTCGCAGCTTCAACCTTATTTTCTCCAATTCTGAGTAAGCCGACGCTTCAGTCTTGTCAGACAAATCTCAAATTAACAAATCACATATCATGGGACTCAACGCACAGCATATCGACATGCTGACCAACGATCATTGACACAACTAGGTATGACATCAATAATACAATAATATAAGAGATCATTCAGGTCGGGCCTGTCTCGCCTATGAGTTATCATTGGCATATGCTCTGTATTACTGATATGGACAAAGTGTGCCCTAGAATGCTTCCATGTCTGTTTCTCCGATCCGTGATCAAAACAATTGGATCTCCGTGACATTATATCTTCCTATCTTTAGCGCTGATCTCGGCCCGTTCCGTTACAATACCACTACACCAAAGTGATTATATTTTCTATACCTACGAATGTTCGTTGTAACCCATGTCAATCATAGCGAATCTTACTTTCACAGCACCTAGATGTACAAAGGGGAACGACAACAATGGCACAGATTTCGTACCTAATCCTCCTATCAGGTCGCTCCCAAGGTTTCCTTGAGCTTCCTCCTGATGGCAATACGCAGCACACGCCGCATGTAGATCTTCATCCACGTCCCTCACACAAAGAGATAACATCACAATAAATATAACCTTTGCGTCGTCATTCCTCAAGCCGCGTGTGCCGACGACCTCCCACTGGTGATGCCCAGTCCTGTTCTTTGGACCATTTTCCCGGTCTGCCGGAAAATAAGTACGCAGTCTTGATGACCACTGGATCATGACAAGTATAGCCTAAAGCCTCGCATGTTCCACGTGGACATTTCCTCCGGCCAGCCTGGTCCCACGTTGTGCCGAGCCTCAATAAAGTCTAATTGCGCCCTCACGCTGCTCAATACCGTCAAACCAATTGGTAAGAACTCAGATCTTTCTCCCACGATCCTCACAGTGATCTAATAATCACCTTTTTCGTTTATACGGCTCACAGCAGGTGTGTAATTGGCACGCTCAGCACCCTAGATCCCGATGCACACGGTGAATCCGACCTTCCATTAGTAAGTCTAGTCATTAGCTACATACAGATTCAGACCAATCAGCTCAAAACATCATTTGATACTGTAACATATTTCTCAATTTGCTTTTTGACCTGACGGACTTCTGCAGCGACTTTCCTTGCAGACTCCTTCTCTTGTATAACCCCTCTACATTTGAGGAGAGTTGATTCAATGTTTGATTGTGCACCCCGGGGTCGTGTGCTATTGTCGAAGATCTCATTGGACTTGTATCTATTTCTGATCGTCTAGCGTTATCATCCTGTCTCAGTTTGCGTGATGCTGTGTTCCCTGTGTGTAACGTTATTCTGATGTTCTTCTAGTTCATCGGCAGTAGGACACTTCAATTGTCAAGAAGCCCACCAGAGACGTTAGTGGTGGTGTGTCAAGTCATCACCTCCTTCTCCCATGAACGACATGAACCGCAATTTTCCTTGATAAAAAGGAGTAAGTGGCGCAAAGGCTTCGTATTTCTCCGTGTTCTTGTGCAATCGGGTCGTTCTCCTTGTGACCATGATTCACCCTTTGATCATGAACTGTACTGTATCTGTTCGTCAGTGCTGCTGCTTAGCGTCGCGGGTTCTGATTCTTATGAGTGGGTAGTTCCTAATCAGTACTTAGGGAGATCATCGCTTAGTGTCGCGGGTTCTGATTCTTATGAGTGGAAAATTCCTAATCAGTACTCATGGGAATCATCTAGCTCGTTGTGTGTCTGTTTTGATAACTATGGTACGGCTGACGATCAACAGCTGTCTGCATTATGATCCAGTCTGTCACTATTGAACGCAGACCGAAAGTAACTTTCGGAACTGATGTCCTGATATGCTATTTCCCCCCAAGTCCAAGCCTTCTAGCTGTGGTGCTGTGCTGACATCCAGGCACGTGCGATTATTCTTGCCCCTTTGCGTAGACTTACTGGGTTGTATGGACTATGACTAGCTTCTAAAAAGATTATTTCCCGCGCTACTTCCGCTAGAGTTTTTCATTTCTCTGATGCTCGAATCGCCGTATTTGCTCACATTAATCAGTACATGTTCTTCCCAGCACTCTCGACATAAAACGCGAGTGCTTGGTAAGTGTTCCTGAGGTCGGGTGAGTTGAAGCATATTGCAGTTTTCTGTTGAGTTTCTGTTTCTATATCACTACATGTGATCATTTACAATCAGATAAAAAAAATTGACAAGGAGAGAATTCTGAGAAAGAAGAGGCAAGTACTTCACCTTCTCAACAACTCAGATAGTCAGCCACATTCAGTGGGGAGGGAGTATAAGTAGACTTTGGTAGATACCACACTTGTACAGGACATAGCGGTTAATCAAAAGTATAAGTGGAATACAAAATAGCGGAGAACTATGGAGCCAGAACTTGACTATCCTTGCTAAGATGTATCACAGTGGCATGAAAGAGTAAATAATGTGGACAACCGAATTCGTGAATGCAAGATTTTCATACTCGTAATCCCAGAATGATCAGTCATTACAGCTTGCCAACACCGTACAAAAGCTTCGTATAAACTTCCAGCTGCCACAGCATCACTCAAGCAAACTTCCAGCTGCCACAGCATCACTCAAGCAAACTTCCAGCTGCCACAGCATCACTCAAGCTCTCTGCACCGGGATCTTGTCAAATACCCAAAGTGCATCGGCTATTGCATTCCCAGAATAACCATATCCTTCCTTTGTAACCTGTCTTACAACCCATTATTACTTCAGTACCTTCTGCAATGGCGAAATTATCTTGAATGGTCAAGTATACATACGGTGAGATCGGGCAACATCAAAAGCACATCAAATAGCATCGTAGTCCATGCTGGCAGTAGCTATACATGAGCAATGGGATTGGATGACAATTCATTAGGATAAGGAAAAATTGCCAAATCTGAGGACCCAAAATGGATTGTTGACAAACAAGTCGACAATTGATTCAACTATAAATAACAACAGTCTCGAAGCGCATAAAGAGCAGCAACCAAACCCAGACAGAAAGATCAGAACGTTTTGTACAAAAGTGTCATGTGTTGCCTCAGCCTATGGAAAAGATCCTGATCGACTTCACTGAGATCGGGGATGTTCCTCACAAGGCTGTTAAGAATTCTTCGGAAGAATTCTGACTCAAACGCGGTACTGTGAATGTCCTACTTGTTTTGCTCCCGATTCCCAATCATTGCTGGACTTGGTAGATCGGAATATCGGCCATGACCGTAGTAGGGATACATTGGGAGCAGCTGGATATTCTAGAAATGGTGACAAGGGCTGTTTATAAAACAAAGCGACGGGACGCCGATCTACCCAGAAATACTGAAACAGTTTATTTGTAAAGAGCATGTGCGAATTCAAAATGTGTTGTGAGTGGTCATCTCGCCATGTACCTCGTCAAATGACATATGTACCGCTTTCAAGCACGCAAATCACTCAAGAACGTGAGACTACATGTGATAGCATGACC
>JAGGAV010007800.1:0-64343 GCA_017657295.1 Termitomyces sp. DKA64
CGGTCATGCACATGACCGGTCAAGCTTGAGAGCAAGTCGAAAGGAAATATGACAAAAATGACCAGTACCGTCAGGAGCGAGTCGAACAGGAACTTGAGAGGAATTCCCTCCGTCGTACATTTGCATAATGTAACTTCGCTCGGTCGCCCAACTTTTCTTTCGTCACCCCTTCTATCCTGACAAGCAATGGTCAACGAAGGTTGACACTTCTAGTAGTTATGATGGATTGACGCTCGATTGGATGTCCATCTTCAAGCCTCCTGCAAAGTTTCCGTTTGATATCTTCGTCGTGGTATACAAAATAGTCGGGTATATGCAGTCTCTCGTGATCGATAGTTATTACTCAAATCCTAACCGCCGCCGTTCACTTCTTTCCTTCTCAAGTCGAGTAACTTTGTCTTCGGCATCGGTAATAGCGTCGTCCCATGCTACGAACAACTCTGATAGCGTATCGACCTGTCGCACATATGTAAATTGATCGTCTGCAGCACAATTGTCAATGTACACACCTGGGTCGCATGCCTCTGCACCAAATTAGCTATCCTTTTCTCTAATGACGCTGCCAGTTCTGCATCCGCCCGGTGCTGCACCAGTAGTTTATCGAAGCGTGGTTGGAGCTCTTCGTATGCTAATGAAACCAAGTGAGTTTTGCCAGAGGATGTCGGATGAATTGAATACAACGTACACCCAAGCTTGCCTACCCCCGTTACGCCTTTACTCTCCAACATTTCGATCTCGTGCATGTCGCGTTCCGCGGCGCGAATGTCAGGTTCCATCTCCGTGAGGAGCGCCTCGAGCTGCGCAAAGGACATAGTGTTCTCCTCTTCGAAGGTAGAGTCGGACAGTGCGAATGCTGGACTGAGGAAGTGTGCATGCTGGTCGTCTGTGAGAGCAGAGATTAATTGATGAGAGAGCAAACTCGGGGCTGGGTCAAACAAGTCATTGCGACGTACATTGCGCGAGAAAACGCTTGAGTCCGTCGTTTGAAGCTACGACACCATCGAGACGCCGCTGTAGGTCTTCAGCGGCGCGACATAACGAGGGTGAATGTCCTGACACCTCGATATGTTTCCGTCCTGTCTTTGACGGATCCACGACACCCACCCCAGTACCAACACCAACACCAATGAGGAGCGCCTCCAGCCAGCGTAGGCGAAGGTCTAGCGCCAAGTGCGGGTCGATCGAGTTCTTGGGTAGCTTGGAAGGATGTTTTGACTGAATCCGGGGTGGGGAAGGGGACAAGGTGAGACCGAGGGGAAAGACGGCGGAGATGGAGGAGGAGGGAGGGGAGGATGGCGGAGGAGATGATGAGGGAGACGTGTGGGATGAGTTGGAGAGCATTCGGTGGCGCACGTTGTCTCCCAGGAAGACGCTGCCTATATTTGCCATAGTCTGAGTGGGACCAAGTTGATGTCAGCCCTTGATGATGTCTACTCCGAATCCGATGCGTCAGGTGGTCTTAGTATTAACGACTGAAATTTCATTTTTTGACTAATAAAACTCGCGGTAGATTACATATTACTGTACAACTCATTCAAGCCTTTACCAACTTTACCATCAGCGGTAGCTGTGGGGTCTCCGGAGAATCTTTCAGTGCCGCGGTCGTAATGGTACCCATTCGCCAAACAATTTCTTTCTTCGGAGGATAGAAATGAAATCGGGAGATGAGCGTGGACAAAACGACCTCTGCAAAGTTTCATGAATCCTCAAATGACAAATTTTAATCAACACAAAGGAGTACACACTCATTTCCAATTGGGAGAATTTAAAACCAATACAGGCTCGACCGCCACCGAGGAATGTCAAGCTGAAGGAAAAAAATCTTATCAGTTTCTGACGGGACGGTACTTGGAGATACTAACAGGTGCGAGTAGATCCCGGGCATGTGAGCTTCGTACAAAGCTTTCGGCAGAGGCTTAAGCCATCGCTCCGGCTTCCATTCGAGGGAGTCTGGTCCCCACAAAAGAGGGTCCCGATTTGCATTCTGAATGGCAATAAAAATCTTGGTGTCTTTGGGAACTAGGATTGATTTCATCTCCCGTCCGTCAATTCCCTTGACCGGCGTCGACAAAGGTAGGATGATGTCCTGTCGAGAGCTGCAGATAGAGTATGAGTTGAGCGAAGACAAGTAAGATTCAAACGCGTACATTCTGGCGACGTTCGGCACCGGAGCATGGCTTGATTGATGAAGGATCAATAATCGAGAAGCAGACAACTTCCAAAGAACTTACAGGCGAAGAGTTTCTCGGCAGACTGCATCCAAGAAAGGAAGTGACATTAGATCATCATAGGGTAAATCCCCATTATGGGTTCTGTGTGCCTCAATTACTTCTGCACGAAGGCGCTCTTGTATCTCAGGGTGCAATGCCAGGAGGTGGAGAGTACGTGAAAGTGCATTCGACGTCGTATCGGTGGCAGCGAGGATTAATACCCTGATGCTCGTCGTAATTTGTCAAAAACTGGCGAGCGGAGTCAACTCACAGTATCTGCATTCAAATCATTGGTTAGCAGAGGAATCAAAAGGAATGTTGAATAACCTACATTCCCTAAGACTTCCTTGTCTGGCAACTTGTCCTCCTCTGATACCTCTATATTCGCCTTCACTATACAAAGATTCCATGAGGGCATAATCACGAGAAAGTTGAAGGCAATTCACTGAGAATACTCAGAAGATCCTTTCCTTGTCCAACCTGATTTAGAGCCTCATCACCTCCCATCAACGCCCTCTTCTTTTCTTCAAAAATCTGTGTCGTCGTCCTATCCCACTTATCAACCATATCCTTCATAGCACGCAACCTCCTGCTAGGGAAATGTTCAACGAGCCACCTCCAAAACCTTGAGGGGCCAATCTTGACGATGATCGGGAGTAGATACTCTATTTCCAGGGCCATCTTCATCACATTGGGGCTGGTTGAGAGAACATGGTTGTCAGGAGCAATTAATTTCAAGAATCTAAGTCATACTAACGAGAACGCTTGAGCTGCTTCACAGAATGGGTGCTGCTCGGTGTCCTCCACCAATGGATCGAAAGAGTACCCAAAGCCGCACTGTCCGATCATTTCGAGTGCAGCACGACTCATCCAGTGCAAAACATCAACCTGGCGGGCTATCAAGTGTCAAAAAATAAGTGTCAGCGGGTATTCATCTACCTCTTGGACTCCTTGAGCTTGGACCAACGTATTCTCAATGACTTTCTCAATCTGTCAGAATTATCAAAACTGTTGGTGTCACCGTGGCTGGAGAGTCATGGATTTTCCTAACCTTCCTTGCGACGTTGTTGAATATGGGAACTGGACAGATAACACATTGAGTCACTGCAAGATAACCAAAACCATCGTGGGCTCGTACTCATGTTACGCATATGCGCGGTTGAGAAAACGGGATTCAGCATTTTGCGTTGCTTTTTGTGTAGTTCCCCTGATCATATCTTAGTTATCGTCAATATCTTTGGACAAACAAGGGGTGCACCTTGCGTAGCTGTGAGGCTCGGTCCAAAAAGAACCTTGTTTAGCCTATGAAAATGTCAGACATGACGACACTGTTGATAAGCATTTCCGCATACGCGAAAAACGAGTTGGTTTCTTCATATATGAGTTGGTCCTTTGCAGAGGATGAACAACTGTTCATACTAAGATACCTATTTCTCTACCTTTACCAATATATGGTGCATGGCTTTTGGGTCGTAAGTTTCAAGATATTTCACCTGTTATGGTAGTAGTTACAGTTCACAATTTGAGATAAAAGAGTGACTATAACTTACACCAAATGGTCCCCAGATCCTAGCAACTCTGCCATCTGTGCACGCTTAGCATCAGCGATGTATATGTTTTTGAAGAATACATACACTTTTCGGATATCATCGAATTGAACTTCCAACCGACACTTGAGGGACTGAATTTTTGACTTATGTTCCCTAAGGAAAGGACATGCAGGTCTGTAGAACTATTGCTGCACAAAATACACACCTTTAGTAAATGATTCAGCTTTGGGTCCTGGAATGTTATCAATGTCTCTCTTTGACAGAAACCGTTTAGAAGCCCAAACAAGGGCGAGGAGGGAAAGAAATTGGGCTAGTAAGGCAAGCATGACTCGAGGTGTGTGATACTGAAGCAAATGCTTCGACCAGCCTTAAATATCAATGACTTGGTGTGCCGGCATGTACTTGTCAGGGTAATGACCCAATTGCATATGACGTCTCGCATGATTTTGGTATGCTGAGCATACGGCGAATTCAGGGGCTACCCAGTAGAGCGAGTCAGCCTATCACGGCTGAGACATAATCTGCGGAGATTGCGGGAGGATTGATTATTCCAATTAGGGCGGAATCAGAGAGTCTACAAGAAGTAACTTGATAGGCTTGGCTAAAATTAGCTTAGATGCTGAGATGTTCAGTTTGGTCAGTTCCCATTTTGTTGAGAAATTTAATAAGCTAGTGAACTTCTATTCAGACTCTCCTTTCGACAGGGAAGAACCGTTGGATTGATGTCTTTAACCCATGTAGACTGGTGGCCGTTAACAATTTGTAAATTTGTGAATGTCTGCACTGTCAACCACTTGAACTGAAAGTACTGAGCAGAAAATCGAGCACTCACAAACTAAAGGATGAGATCCAGAATTGATTTCCCGGGCACATAGGATGTTTTGTCTCCGGAGCAACGGATAGGAGTCAGTCAATCCGTGCGATGGCCACTTCGTATGTACAAGGTATCCGCAAACTTGATACACTTGCCCAAAATAACCTAGGTCAAAACCAGTATTTTGGTAATACCGCCAATCAATTATGATGTTACAAAATGCATCGATGCAATCAACGAAGGCCTTGAATCAAAGTTTTTGAGCGATCTGGAATACCAAATTTAGTCAAGGCCGGTCCAGGGCACGATCTTGGCAGATGGCAAGTCCGGTTGGTCCGGCTGCCCTCCGCAAAAAACAAAGACGTAATCGGCTGTCCTGGCAGCCTCAGTTGCTCCATGTCCGACGCGCACTGAAGCTGTAAGTAGCCTCGCTCCATTACTATCACGAACTGGGTGTTGCAAAATTCTGAGCAAATGGAGCATTTATAGTAGTTCGGAAGCACCTTTTCCTGATTGAACTTGAGAGATCACTAGACTGGTATCGTGGCCAGACAACCCCAAGCCCTTTATCAAGTTGGTTTTGTGGTAGAGTGGGTGTAGGATTCCCTCGGAGCCGAATGTCGAGGACCCGAAAACAGGGAGTTGCAAAACTTTGGTCACGGTGTGTCACACTGCCGATTGTATCTCCGCCTCGGCACATGTGAACGCAAGCACAGGGATGATTTATGAGAAACAATGTACAGTTTGAAAAAAAAAATATGTAGGTAGTCATTCATATATGATTTTTTTTATAGTGAATGGTCAGGAGTTATAACGGATATTTAAATACATAGAACATAAGTCAGTCGAAGGATCGATGATGTCGTAGACTTGTATAATGAAGAGGACCTTCAAGATATTAGGATTTTCCTGCGGACAAAATGTAAAAACGGCCCCTTCAATGAGTTCATTAACCCTGGACTGAAGATGGTGCTGTTTGGACATGTACCGCAGGGCAGATAGACCACGGAATTGAGAAATTGAAAGTGAACTTGAATCAACAAACCGCGACGCGGCGGGTGCTCAGCGGAATAGGCGGACTTCAAATTTGGATCAAACAGAAATCACAATCAACACAAGTTCACCCTCCGAGGTACTTAGGAACTTGGCCCGGACCTTCATTGTGGCGTATTGAGTTTGTCTATAACAGCTTGGGCCAAAGTACAAGCTAGAGATTAAGACCGAGAGCAGTCTTGCCAGGAGTTGCAAAAAATCAAATTCGACCAATAATAGAGCAATCGCAAAGCAGCACCAAGCTAAATTCACACCAAATTCAATATCCAAGTGTACTGATATCATTGGACTAAGATTCTTGATCAAGAGGGTCAGACACAGAGTTGTTGCGATCTCTGGAAAAACTACCCCTATGGATTTGCACCACCCGTACACGTGATAGTACAACATAAACATAGTACTTACGACAAGGTACTATACCGTAATGGACTGTATGCAGTTGGCAGCCCCGTGTCCGAGTCATCCGAACTAACCCCAGGGTGTGATAGTACTAGTACCAATAGTACTCAAGAGGCACGCAAACAACACCACAAGACAAAGTTCAAAACAGTCAATCAACTTGCCCATTGACCGCCTGTTACGTTCCGGAGCGTCGATGCATCGCATATGAAACGTGGAGAGAACAGGCTGAAACAGCTGAGTTAGGGTCCGTTCCGCCGCAATTTCGAACGAAATTTGATGGCAGACAAGGGTCTGATGGGAATTTCAGAAGGCAGTCCGAGACGGTCCAGTAATCATCTTATCTTGTCCATCCATTGTGATGACAATTCATTATGCAACCATCATTGAGTTTGTTGGTACAGCAACACATTCAGCACCATCAGAGTGCTGATACATCTTGTACAAACAGCTTTGACACTGTACACATCTTCTGAATATTGGTCTCAGCCATATCACATATCAAAGCTTGGGTCTGGGAGCTCACTCGAGGTCATACTGACCGCATATACACTGGACTTGGTGTCCGCTTGTATGTGTCCACAACACTTGTTGTAGAACTTCAAGGAATGGGCTATGGGGATTCCAGAAATGGTGTCACACTAGCATGTCATTGAGCCTGTTCTGAACAGATGATGGCTTCTTTTTCCTTCCAATAATGATTTTCTTGTGGAGCTGCTGAGCAACAAGCTTTTGATTGGCAACAGAAAGCTTGTGGCCATCTCCAGCGCTAGCTAGATGAGGAATTACGAAGGAGACAAGGTTTAGAATGCACTGAATGGTCCACACAGCCTGGGTACTGTCAGCAACTATATTTGGATCAAGGTACTGGTCGTGCGTCGAGGTCCGCAAAATATGCGCGAAATGTTTGTAACATAATCTCCACAACTTGTCAGATTTTTTCGCCATAAGTACAGTAGTAACGAGTGGTAAAAAGAAGCTTATTGAAGAAAAAGAAGGTGATGGCTCGGACCGCCTTCCGAAATTCCCATCAGGACCCTTGTCTGCCATCAATTTACAGCAATTTTCATAAGGATAAACCTTTTCAACTTTCCCTTCTTTAGTTGTTTGGCTGATATTAGCTTTTGCCGGGCTTGCCGGGATATGACAACATTCATAGAATAAAATTCCTTCATCATGCGTCTGTCGACAGAGTTGAAAGCGGCTTACGATTGTCGGAAAGCAGTACAAGATTCTTGAAATTACTGGTGTCAGCATTCGAACGATCAAATGAATCCGGAATCTTTGTCGCCGTACGGTAGTTACAAGAAGAACAAGTCGTGCATACTCATTGGTTTGTAAACAAGCATAAGTCCAAGTTGAAGAGTCTATTATTACATCTCATCTGATCTCAGTTTCTTGAAAGTTGCATCGAGACACAACCAGACTTACTCTTGTCTGAGCTTCAAGACTAACTCATGAATACTTGTGGAATTGATGTTGTGTCGTGGACAGTGAATGAACTATTACGTATCACTTATATGGTCATATATATATCCTGGCAAGCCCGGCAGAAGCAATTATCAGCCAAACAACTCAACAAGGAAAAGTCAAAGGGATCTATCGTTATGAAAATTGCTGTAATGGTCGTGGAGGCTCATGGTTCTCATCTACGGTGTGTCGTAACGTAGGACGCAGAGGCAGGGCGCGAGGGTGTATTGACCATGGTGGTCAAGTACAAGTTTGTATTCGGCGCGATGAACGGCAACGTTGCGGAATTTCAAAGTTTGGCAGGGGTTGCGTTTCATTTCACGTTCAAAGTGACCCCCCATCGGAATGTTCGTGGCATCCCTCAACGAGGAAAAGGTCTAAAACTTGAGATGATCATACTTTATCACTAGAGATATGAGTTTCCGATTTTCAAAAAAATCCGTGCAATACCTATGAAAGCCGATGACGTCCTAAATCTCATTTTATATCTAGTCCATCGACAATAACTTGAACAACATATCTTTCCATGCCTGGATTCCCGTCGCCTGCAGTCTCTACTCTTGCCGGTGTAAACTTCTTTCAGCTCCACCCCAATAGCCCTCAATAAAACCAACAAGGACAACACAAAAGTACATAATGATCTAACCCTAAAGAACAGTTGACATAGTACATACAAAAATATACACGACAATAAATACGACAGAATAAATATCCAAATAACTCCTCAAACACGAGCAACAAAACCAGAGGTTGTGCTTGTGCTCATCTCGAGTGGTAACTGGCTGTAACCATCGTTTCTCCTGCTGCTCACTAAACCTCGTATACTATCCAAAACTGGACCCGCGCTGTCCATGAACATACCTGTCCAACCTACACCACTGTCGGCGGTGCCAACCAGTTCATCCCCAGGCATAATGCTGCTATCTGGTCGACACCACCATTTGAGTGTCAAAGAACTTGTCACAACGCTGACGCTAGAGAATGCCATGGCTGCGCCTGCGAGCATCGGATGCATATAGAACCCAAATGGCAAGAAGAGACCCATAGCAAGTGGTATACCAATTACGTTGTAGATGCAAGCCCAAATGAGATTGCGTTTGACTACTGAGAAGATTTTGCGCGAGAGATGTAGGGCCGCAACGACGTCCAACAGATCAGAGCGCATGAGAACGATATCAGCTGCTTCGATTGCAACGGAGGTGCCAGAGGAGAGGGCGATGCCAACAGTTGACGCTACGAGCGCTGGCGAATCGTTAATCCCATCCCCAACCTGTAAAAATGTCGGTGCGCAAAAAGAGTAAAGATCAGGAGAAAAAAGGTACCATGGCAACACCAGCACCGTGCTTATCGATAAGTTCGGAAATCACCGCTGCTTTACCGCCAGGACTCATTTCAGCCCAAATTCCTTCGGGCCTTATCCCAACTTGCTTTGCGATAGCAAGCGCTGTTGCCTTTCCATCACCAGTCATCATGTTCACTTCAATTCCCATCGCGTGAAGAGCCTTGATTGCATATTTGCTTGATGGTTTCGGTGCATCCGACAACGATATGCCAACGACTGGAAGAGGAAGAGCCGAGTTTGCTTTCGACAAGATAGAAACGAAAACAACTGTTCTTCCCAAATTCGCCTCTTGCTTCTGGTAGTTTGCAAGTGTACTGGGGATATAGGCATCTTCCGATTGCGTGATGAATATCTCCTTCCCTATAAGGACAGTATACTGGCGTCCTGCACATGTTACGATCGCCTTAACACCTGCACCAGTAGTGCTCTCGAAACCTTCTACAGTAGTGCCCGGGCCATTCGTGCCGAGGAGATCCTTTCCGTAGACTGCGATGGCTTTGCCAAGAGGATGCTCCGACTTGGCTTCAATGGCACTAATCATTGACAGTGCTTCCCTCCGGCCAGTGGCGCCATCTGCGCATACACCGTCCAACCCTGCATCACCGGCGTACAATTCATCATTATTGACAACAGGGCTGTCTGATACGTTTGGCACCCAATGCATACCAGCAACGCTGAGCTTGCCGACTGTCACGGTACCCGTTTTGTCCAAGATGACTCTCTTAATGGCTTTGCTCGCCTCTAAAGCGCGTCCACCCTTGATGAGAATGCCGTTCTTGGCGCCAATGCCTGTACCAACCATGATTGCCGTTGGAGTCGCCAATCCTAATGCACAAGGACAAGCTACAACGATGACACTGATGCACATTTGAAGGCACACCGCAAGTTTACTGGCCCCATGCCTCAGGAACATCTTGGGCAAGTTCTCTTCATGCACAACGTTCGTGACGATAGCCCACCCGATGAATGTGATTGTCGCGAGTGAGACGACTGTGGGAACGAAATAACCAGCAACTCGATCCGCGAATGCCTGAATCGGCGCCTTCGACGTCTGAGCCTCCTCAACAAGCCGTACAATCTGTGAAAGTGCGGTGTCTTTCCCTGCTCGCGTCACAATCATGTCGAACGTCCCAAGACAGTTGACTGTTCCACCAATAACGGTATCCCCAATTTGCTTGAGTACTGGCTCTGCTTCGCCGGTAATAGCACTCTCATCAACGCTGGAATAGCCCCGAAACACTGTGCCATCAGCGGGCACCTTGTCTCCAGGGATTAGCTTGATCATGTCGCCGACTTGAACGAGCTCGGTAGCAATCTTCTTTTCCTGCGTGCACGCAGGGGCGTCCGTGTAAATTGTCGCCATAGATGGAGCGAGGGACATCAGATCTGTAAGTGCAGCACTAGTTTTGCCCTTCGCCTTGTTCTCGAGGTATCTGCCAAGTGAGACAAACATTATCAACATGGTACTCGTCTCGAAGAAGAGGAAAGGACGATAATCGGGAGTGTAGTTAAATATGGCAGATAGCATGACGCAAAGGGAATAGAAGTATGCTGCTGAAGTTCCTAGCATGACAAGAACGTCCATGGTCGCACTTCCATGCCTAAGAGACTTGTAAGCACTGCGGTAGAATTTGGAGCCGACCCAAAATTGTGCAGGAGTAGTTATAAACAATTGGAGAACATCCCCGAGATAGACTGCGTTGAAAAGATGGAAAGAAATGACTGATTTAATGTATGGGATACGTGGTCCTATCATAGAAATGAAAAAGACTGGCAGAGCGAAAGCAATACTCCAGAGGAATCGTCTCCACCATTCCAATACTTCTTTCGCACGAGTAAGAGATTGGAGTTGGGTGGCATCTTGTTGGTCAGAGAGCATGGCATCAAAGCCCATTGCCTCTATTCGTTCGACCATTTCACGAGGTCCGATGAAAGTGCGGTCGAAGCCAACTGTACAGGTCTCTGTAGCAAGTGAGACAGCAACAGAAGTGATGCCCGGGACAGAGGATAGACCAGACTCTACGGTAGATGTACAAGATGAGCAAGTCATGCCATATATTCGCAAAGTGACAATGTCGGCGCGGACTGGAGGAATGAGAGATGCATTGAAGCCAATATCGGAAATTTCCTGTGGCACAAGATATAAAAAACATTATGAGATGATGATGGGCAACGAACATACGTTCATCAGCTTGTCCACTGTCCAATGAGCGGGATCGTATTCGATGAGACCACGCTCAGCCAAAAGAGCAACTTTGACACTGTGTATGCCCTTTTGACCCCGTAACATGCCCTCAATAGCCTGCAGGTTCATCGAATCAATGTTCATGCAGCAAGAAGTTGTAATGGCATACCTCAACGCAAGACCCGCATGTCATTCCTTCGATCCGAAACTCACACTTCTCCGACAAATGCTCATCGAGGGCGTTCTTGGTTGACGATAAAGAATCCATGAGTGTAGGTTTTGAAAACCCTTCAGGTCCCGAGTGGGATAACATGCCGGAGGAATCAGTCCGCAAATTATTGAGGAACCCTGATATGGGTGCGATGGTCGTATGAAGGGCCTTGGAAGGACGTTATGTGTGAAAAAGTATGAGAAGGATAGAATGAGAAAGGATAGTGATGTCTCAGCCAGTCCGAAAAAGGCTGACTCTAATGTGAGTGAGAACTACAACGATCCACGACCTTGTGGGAGCAAAAGGGTATTGCCGGTCTGTCAGCCCCCAAAGATAATTATGATTTTATTATTTTATTCACTGCCATATTGTATATTTAATTACCAAGCACTTGATCGTTGTGAAAAAGAGAACAAAAAAAAATTCACCCATGGATGGTCTTCCGGTCGAATTGATTCCAGAAAGCACTGTCTACCCCATAGTACCCACTTCAGTATGGCCACAAGGAGGGTGTCAAGCATGCTCCTTCAGAGCTGTCTTGTAAATCACTTTTGATTTGGTATTTCCAGGCCCATTTTCTTTTCTACCCATTGTCATTTCATCTAATTGTGAACTCAATGCGTTCCTTTTAACCATCTGGCGAACATTTTCAGGCCGATTTCGTTTACTGCTGATCTTATTCGTGTCCTTAGACTACACCGCCTCACTCTCGACATCGCGGGCAATGAGCTGGATGCCTCCGCTACAGTACGAGAGTGAGATGTTCCGCTCACATCAAGTAATTCATGCGGTCTAGATATCCACCTATGCAAGTTTTCCAGCCCCATCCTTTCTGACATGATCAGATGGGCTTTCGTCGTCTTGCGCTTCCATTAATTGACAATGAGTTCATCAAATAAATTCAATTCAAAATCTACCCTATCACGCCTGATGATGATGAATTCCTATACCCTTCGAGGCCGCGCCTATGTCAGGTTCTACTGGTAGTTAAGGATCTATGTTCCGTCATTACATTCGGCGCTTAGTGAACCTAGATTACGGCGTTGCCATTTTCATCCGCCTAACTGATGCATCCTCCAAAAATCCGTTTGAGATCTATGGTAGCAAAACCTATCTGGGATGACCTCCATCAGATGTCAAATCGGTGACGGAATATGACCCAGAAAATATAGTGTACCAGTCGGAACTCTTGTCGTGGACTTCCATTGGATTTATGGTTCACATCTAGACAAAAAAATCTCTGTGAATTGGGAAGATAGAGCTTACAATGCAAAAGTACGGATTGTGAATTTGGAACTGCACTTCTAGAACTTTTTCGCTCAATGTCATGATTGTTAGTGAAATCTCGGATAATTTGATTGAAATACTTATATCCTTGTGGATCAGTAAATTATGTATTTATGTATTGTATTCCGGGGATCACCTTGTGGATGGATGCATCATGTGATCCGTAGTCCTTAGCTCCGCCTCTTACTTTCTTCATCCTATGTTTTGCGGGTTCTGTTCTGCTGAATTTGAGCTGCAATGAATACAGAGGTCGAGGTGGATCCGTACGAACTCCTCGATGTTAAAGTCGAGTCCACTGAGCAAGAGATCAGAACGGCATATCGTAAACGTTCACTGAAAGTCCATCCAGATAGGGTACGTGCAAAGGCACTTTCCAATACACGAATCAAGCGCATTGAAATGATCGCTCATTCATGCTTTCAGAACCCAAATAACGCAGATGCTGGTAAATTTTCTCATGTGTACTCTTGTTCTTGTACTGATGTCTATCCTTAGCACGCAAGTTTCACGAGTTGAATCAAGCATATGAACTCCTTCTCGACCCACTACGACGACTTGCAATAGATGCGAAGCTGCGCCTAAAGCGGGCGCGTGCCGAGCGGTTCAAGTCGTACGATAATAAACGGAAGAACATGGTGGAAGAGCTTGAAGCCCGAGAACGGGAATTTAAGAAGAGGAAGCAAGAGCAGGAGAAAGAGGAACTCCGTCGATGGCGTGAAACAGAAGGAATCAAAGATCAAGGTCGGAAGCTACGGGAGGAGAAACAACGTGAATTGCGTGAACAAGAGGAGAGGAAAAGACAGGCTCAGGAGGACGATTTGGCCGCGCCGTCTTTAGGTAGGTTCCATCCCCTTCTTTGTATAGGCTGACTCGTATCAATTTCGATTGCAAAATAGGTTCGATGGACACGACCGTCAAACTCAAGTACAGCCTTGAATCTCGTCCTGAATTAACAACTCCAGAGGCCATCGCCAAAGTCCTAATACCATTTGGCCAGACAGACGATGATTCTATCGTTATTTCTCTCAAATCTTCGAAGAAATCAGCTAATAAGCCCCCAAAGTTTGGAACGGCTTTGGTTCCCTTCAAGCAGATCGGTGATGCGTTTGCTGCAGTTTGTGCCAGCGGACGGCCAGAACGTGGTTTAGACGGTATAGAGATTGATTGGATTGGAGGCAAGGAACCTCCAATATTGATCTGGCTGAAGAAGATGGGCAAATTGGGCACTCTGACGCCTCCGGCCTCTAGCATACAAGCTCCTACTTCGGTGAAAACAGAACGTGCAGAGGCCCCTCAATCACAATCAAGAGAAGACCCATCCTCATTTTCAACGTTTCCTGTATCCCTTGTATGCATCCTGTTTCCTCACCTTAATTCACTGATCGTGAATATCCACGAATAGCCGGATATTCTACCACACTCGAACTCGAAAGTTGCGGAGGCGCCAGGAGTAGACTATGAGTCTTTAACGCTTATGCGTTTGAGACAAGCTGAGAGAGAGCGGTTGGAACGGGAGATACGCGAACAAGAGGCCGAAAGCTGACCGAAGACATCTTCGTTGTAATATACTCCCTGGCTATCACTCTAAATGCCTTGTAGTTTTTCCTATCTACTCCCTGTACTGTGTGTATGGTCCATGCAATGGTATGCTCCTTCGTATTATTTCCTTTCTTGTCTACTGATACTCCGAGAACTAGCAGGCCCCACATCTGTCCGATAGTACGATATAGTAAACAGTGACATAAGATGGCCAACTATGGTGCCTACATGTGTGTCCTCTTTCAATGCTCAGTGTTTAATTGGGCCTGAAGTGGGTCTACATTTATATCTTCATTTCTAGTGTGGCGCGTAATCTTTGCTCATTTCGTGTTGCAATGTAATTCTTCATCTACATATGCTACCCCTTTCCCATACCCCTGTAAATCGCGATGGCGAGAAACAATCGTGCCTCCAGGACCAAAAAAAAACTCGCAATTCTGGAAGCCGGCCGAAACAAGGCTTCGACCGCGACGAAAACGGGGTAACATAGTTCAGAGACCTTGAACCCATTGTATTTCTTGAATGAGGATCAAGATATCAAGATAAATCCATTATTGTATAAACCGGGCCATCGTATGAACAGGACCTTTGCGAGTAAATCGGCCACAGTTCAGTTCATGATAATCATTAGGTCCGTTGTTCTGCTTCCGGGTGCAAAGTGTATACCACTGTAGCTTATCTTATCGACGTTTCGGTGCCATCTCAATCTCAGCTTCTTCGCGATCCGAATAATCCGCCTCATACCAATTATTACCAGATACCCTACGGATATCCTTTGTGAAATATTTGTCTGGTGTCTCCAATGGGCACGTAGAACTCAGCGTAAGGAATCACCTTTTGTTCTTTGTCAATTAGATATTGGCGTTGCACTGCCCCGAGCCTACCTGTCCTTTGGAACGCATCATCCCGAGTCAGACGATCCGTTGGATAACGTCAAAAGTTGCTTCACCTCTTTCCAGAGCGCTCTCGTGCGCGGCAGGAGGAGGAGTACAGGGGGGGATAGAGGAGGACATGTCCCGAGGAGGGGAGAGGGAGGACGGAGAAGGATAATGTACAGAAGCGTCGGGAGGAGGCGCACCAGGACATGCCGCCGAAAAGTGGGGTACACTCACAGGTTTGCGTAACGGATACGAGACCAGCGCATACGCGATGCCTAGTAGGCACGCTAAAGAAGCCAAGGACTTCATTTCTCTCCGTTTTTCCTTTTCTTTTGTCTCTTTTTATTTCTCATTTCATTTTCCTTCATACTATATGAACGTCTACGCCTGCTACTACACCTCGCCCTACCATACAAACTACCACCAGGAAAGGCTCGGATCGACCGCTTACGTACCACTTTTACCTGACTACCACCACATTCAGCTTTACAGCTCGCCAGCTCGCCCCTTAGCCCAGTCTGTGGCTTGCCGGCGTTGAACAGAGATCCATCCATCCATCGCGTACGCGGCCACGTACTCTCAAGGTTTCATCTCTGAGAACAGATACATGAAGTTGCTCACTTGGAAGTTCGATGTTGTCAGCTTGTATAGATATCAAAATGTCGTCGTTGGCAGAACCGTCTCAATTCCGACTCTGACCCACCGTCTTGACGTTACTCCTTACTGCGAGCTAGCAAATTACTTGGCCCGTTTCTATTTATCTGTTCTTCGCTTTATCAGGATTCTACACCGATAAAGATTCATAATTTACCCGGGCTGGAAGGATTTTTTTCACTGCGGCATCCAAGGGTACCCAATAAGAAAAGGGTTCATTTACACAACTATCGTCACATTCTGCCGCAAGACTCACAGCATCAGAATATCTGCAGAATATTAATATCGTTCACGAGTCAATACACCCTAATCCCTCCGGGAATAGAATGAGTAGGCCCCAAACAACTACGCATAGTTCTTCCAATGCTCCTTCGATTAAATGAACGTATATATCAGCGCAAATGACTTATGTGTTTAATTGCAATAGAACGGGTCTCGGGCCTCCATGAGTTTCAATGATATTATTATGACGATAGTGCCTAAGGTTTAGATGTAATAAATTTCGTAAGTGGGTAACAAAAATCATGAGAGTCGTAGTCAGAGGTCATAAATACCGTTACATCAATTTTCAGCACATCAACTTCATTCATACGGCATCCCTTCGACCGCTTCTCCTAGAGACGCCCAATTGTTGAGCACGTTTTCTGCGAACTCTCGCTCTTCACGAGAGAACTTGTGCACTAATTGGGTTACAAGCGTGTTCTCGCGATTATGGAGAACGACACGAAGTTCGTGCCACATCCTATATTAAGGATTACGATCGTGATCTTTGCGAAAAACAGCAAAAACCCACGATGCACGGATAAAAACACGTCTGTTCAGTTGCGCAGCTATGCTTGCCTGATCCTTCTCCACAAGGCCGGAAAGTCGGTCAACTTCTTCCTCCCATCCATCCTTACGAGCACTCCGAATACCATCCAGCTTCAGGGAGGTAGTTTCTACGCGCCTTTTGAGCCGTTCGACTTGGTCAATGGAAGAGCGTTCGTGTCTGATGAGAAGATCCCGCATAGCAAGGTAAAGATCGCGTTGAGCCTATCGCAGGTTAAGAAGAATGTCTTGTACTCAATTTCTGAGCACACCTTTAGAGCCTCAAGGGTTGTATCAAATATGTGCCGTATCTTGAAATCGAATTTAATCCAATTTCATGAACAAAAAGTTCAATCGAGACTCACCCTTGATTCTGAAAGTTCTGAGTGTCTTTGAGCGTAGTTGGCTACTTGTTCAAGCCCCAAACGCACGCCATTTGACAATTCGCACTCATCTCCTCTCCAACAACGTCCATTGACTTCAATGACAGCTCTCAGAGTATTGGTCAATCTCGTCAAATCTCCCTGCAAAATGGTATGGTCGTTGGTTTGCATGTAGTCGTAGTGAGCGTTCGAAGATTCGGAGTGAATAGATGCGGAAGCAACAGTCGAACGAAGGGAAGATGGGGACGATAAAGCAAAGATGCGAAACGAGAAATGAGTCGGCAGGTAGGCGCTTCGGAAGGCTGAAGGTGACCGTACCACAGCAGCTTCTTGTCTCCTCATAATGCGTTCTGCAAGAACACATATTCTCTGCCATTGGTCAATCAGAGGATTGAGCCTCACACGAATGGTCCTGTCAAGCTTCGATGAAGTCTTTATGAGTACTTTTATGAAAATGCGGGCGTACGCGAGCTTGTCCTCCAGATCACTGGGGATGGTCATCTCTTCGATGCGATCTACACGTTTGAAGATAGATTCTTCATCCAAGGAGATAGAAGTATGTTTTCGCCATGTTTCCAAAGACGGCTCCGTCAAAAATACCGCAAGAAGCCCGTCGTCTTTAACAATAGGGTGATTCCTGTGACACTGTCATCACAGGCCAATCAAGCATGCCTTTCACACGTACACTATAAAATTGAGCGCTCTTGCGAGACCACGTCTGTAAGTTAATGATTATTAGCCAGTTTCTTTAAGAGAGGTGAACAGTCATGGCTCACCGTCGTTGTTCCAGAAATTGGTCATCCGCTATCACCTTCTTAAGTAAAAGAAGAGGCCATAAGTGGCATGAACACACCTCCGATTCTTTTAGGAGGTAGGGCGGGGATCAGGCGGAAGGGGTATCGTTGTAAAAGAACATTCCATAGGAAAACGAACTCTGAGTACCGTCGCTGTACGGGTGGTGTACCACGCTTCGTTGTGTCAGCGCAAGGACGAACAAAGATGACGGAAAACGCACCTCGGTCAGAACTTCATATACCATGTACCGATTCAGAATGAATCCTTGTGGGCCAAGGAGATTTACTCTAATCACCTCTTGTTTCTTCCACCACTCATTCGGCAACCCCGTACCAGCCAAGCTTGATGGAGCAGCGTTTACCAAACCACCTCCGGTGTTTTCAAATCCGTTGGCACCACTAGGAGGAGGACCAAATCGAGGATTAGTACTCCACGGATCGTCGGAAGAGTAGACGGGTGTGGGTACAAGAATTGTATTTGTAGTGTTTTGTCGGTAATTGGGGGCTGGTGAGAAGGCTAAAGCGGTAGACTGATATTTGGAAAGGTCAAGCGCTGGCTCAGGTAAGGTATTTTGTGACGATAAAGCCGCGACTTGTTCGATGCTAACGTCTAAAAGTACGGTTCAGTGGGACGACAGAAGACCGAGGAGTTTGCAGAAGTCACCTTTCCCTGCTTGAGCTAATGCCACGAGAGCCAGCGCAACGAAGAATTCAAGCTTCGAAACCCGAGGTTTGGAGCTCACAAGATTGACAATCTGAAGGCGACATAAAATGAGCACCAATGCAGTGTTATGATGCTCGCTGTGACCTTGTCTATAGTGGCAGCCGGAAGGGACGATGTACTTAAGATACGCGACAAAGAGTTGACTGACGCCTCTCCAAGATTGTTGGGATCTGCAGCTGCGAAAGCAGTATTATAAATGGCGGGTACTGTTGCATCAGCTGCATGCGAACAAGTCAGGCTCCTTGAGCTCGATTTGTCGATGATAGGGCTTTGAAAGCGACGCACCGATCACTGAGCTGAACACAGAGGCGTTCTGGGATATGGGAGTGGGAGCAGGGCTCGGGGCAGTACTCCAGGGATCCAAGCCTTCCTCATACACTGAATTCGCCAATGGATTCTCGTCTACAAAACTACCACCGAAATCGACAGCTGAAGATGCGCCTACGTATCGTTGTGCAGGTCGAGGAGAGTTGAACATTGCGGAAGAGTCGTGACAGGATGCCCGACTCCTCCAAGCTTCTAACCGAAGTCGGTAAGCAAGGGGTGTTTGTTGATCGCTTCGTAAAAGTCATTATATTGCTAGCATCCATCACAACGGATATATTCCCCTCAGACATTAGAGATCCCCACTAAGTACAACTACGTCTCCGACCTCTTCATGACCTTTGTTCTGTCCAGCATTACCAAAGTGGTTTAGACAACTTCCCCAGTCTTCTTGGCAGCAAAATGTAGCGTCCAGGTAGAGAGCAACCGCTTGCTATTGACTGTATCACCGTCCAACCTGATACACTCTGAGTAAGTCGATGATGGAGACTAGCAACCGCAAGTACGTACCCAGGTGTTCCATAGGTCAGGGGTGCTATGAATACGAACATGGACAACATCGCAATGCTGAAGATAATCAGAATGACAGGTCCCTTAATACCAATATCAGAGTATTGAGATGGACGCAAGCGTGTGGAAGACCCTCGAATGGATATAGGATAATTGATGGTTTCGCTCAAAACGAAGTTAAGTACCGCGCCTGCAATCAGAGCAGAAGCCAGATGGGAGGGAAGATAGTGGTGAATAAATAATTGGCGGTTCATGAGGAAGAATGGGACGTAATGAACTCCCCAGACGATAAAGAAAAAGCCAGCATTATTCCAGAGACGATTACGCGCAGCTGCAGAAATGGTCAAAGATTTGCAAGTACTCGTAGAGAAATAGACTCACGATCCGGAATCGGGTCAAGGTTTCTGCGTCTCGCCAGGAGGTCCGCACCGAGGACGCCAACGTAGACTGATAAGGCAACTATACAAGTCCACCAGCCAACGAGGTTGCCAATGAGATAAATTTGTTTCGAAGTTTCGCTTTGAGTCCAGAAACTGATACCACTAAGTAGGAAAGGCCAGTTGATCGGACTGCTAGCATATGGGTGTGAGGCAGTCAATCCTGCGTTGTGTTGCAACATCAAAAGCTGAAGCTCGGCGAATTTCTTGAAGAAATTCATGCTCTTAGGCTCCTTGTTGGGAACTTTTCCATCACGTTCACTAGGATCCTCTCCATCTATAACAACGTTTCTTAGTCTGTGGAACAGAAGATGGAGAACATGCCGTACTCTCGTCAGCGACGATGTTGTCGACAAACCAAGTTGCAGTCTTTTCAGTGGGATTCTTGTTGCCATTAATTTCCAGTTGATTGAATGCCCAATCAGGAAGCTGTTTGTTGTGCGTCCACATCGAGACTCTCGTGGGAACATGGACAAGTCTGAAGTAGCCCGACTTACTCTTCCATGCCTGCCCTTCATGCGAATCAAGAAGGACTACCTGGAACAGAGTATCGTTGTATCTGGAGTGATCATCTTTAGGCCACGTAGTGAACTCTTGATTCGTTGGCATGAGGGGCGACGCAACATCATGAGTCAGGAGGTGACTGCGAGTATTGACGTGTAAGAGCTGGATGACATCGTTGTGGCGAACAACGCGACCCCGACCAGTCTCTGGGAGAGCCTTGGTTGGAATGATTTGCCAGTGGTTGTTTGTATCATTGTGACCATAACCTGTGACTTGTTGACCTGCGTATTGTAGAAGTGAGACAACGTGAAAGACAAGTTGAAATCAGAAAGATTAGACCTTGGCTGCTGACACGACCATCCTCGTAGGTCAAGGGATATCTCTCAATATGGGAATGTAGGAAGACCTTCGATTCCTTATGTCTGAATGTGACAGTATCATAGAAACGGATCTCTGGCAGAAAACGAATGTCGGCAAAGCCGGTCAAGTCCTAAGATTTTGCTTCCTCACCTTGACTGTTAAGCAGCATCTCGTTGCCCAAAAGAGTCTCCTGGAATGCAGGGCTCATAAAGGTATCACCGGGTCCAGAATAAATGAGGACGGAGAAGTGGATATAGAAGAAAGTCAAATAGACGATGAAGGGGACAACGATAAGCCCAAGGGCGCGTGCCCAGAAATGTTTCCAAAAATAATCCTACAGATAGGTTAACAATGCGACATGGGGAGATAAAAAAGACTGACAATCGAAGGATTCTTTTTGATGTCTAGAATATCCCAAAGGTCAATCAAAACGGCGATACCAATCGTTACAACTATTAGGATGCCATTCACTTTGGCACCCCAGGTACACGCCATGAAAACTCCAGTAGTAATGAGCCATTTCCACCAATCCGGTGAGAACTCGCTACGAAACATGAGACAGGAGATTAAGGCCAAAAACTATACTGCCAACCCACCGGTAGCGGAGCTTTCGGAAACGGATGTATGCATAGATGGTTAGGGACATAAAGAAAATCAAGGCCGCGTCCAGGAGGATAAGGCGAGCCTGCGCGACATGCCCATTATCTACAAGAGAGTTATTTCATCACTACTAGAGACAAAATAAGCGGAGCATACCGAAGAGGACGATGGCTGCGGAAAAAGCAGCGATGATTGTGGAATAACCGCTCTCTTTCATGATGGCATAGACAACAGGTATAGTGAGACTGCCAAGAATAGCAGGAAGAGCTCTCAGGCCCACGTAAGGTACGTGGTTGGTTGTGTAGCTGTCGCCAATTGACTCGAATTGGAAGTTTCCATCAAACCCAACAAACCAGCCAGCTAGACCAAAAAGCATTTTGGCAAATGGTGGATGAACGTCGAAGTAGTACTCTCGTCGGAGGTAGTGCGAGGCAAACTTGCCAAAGTGAACCTCATCAAAGCTGACGATCATTCAGTGAGTTACTCTCAAGACCGAAACACGAGTCTACTCACACAACTTCGTCGGGAGCATTGATTTTATAGAACCGCAACGCAAATGATAGAGCTGTAAGTAGTGACACAATAGCAACACTTGCTTGAGGAGTCTCTAGGAGTTGTTCGATATAGTTACGATTTCTCTATTCAAACGTAAGTGACATAGTGGTGTCTTGTAACGTTTTTGAACCTTACCGGGTCCTGGTACACTTCGCTGGCATGCTCGTCATTTTGGACAGTATCGTTAGTAGGTTCATGTGATGAGTTTGCCTTTCTTTGGCGAATTTGGCCCGCCATGGGGCAAAGTGTCTGTCAAGTATTTGCTCTGACCAAGCTCGAGACGCGTTCGGGTTGAATGCCACGAAACATCGGCTTACGTGATCACGATATTTGTCTCCCACAACTGCGAATCTGTAAATTGGTGTCTGCAATTTCAGTTCTTATCTGCAGAGGTGGTATATCAGCCGAAAATAGAGGTAACTCAGTCAACCTTTTCAGTTTTTCGAGGCCACGCGTGTCGCGCACGTCATTTCTCGAGTTTTGAAAATCTACGTATCGGAGAATCGATGTAAGAGTAGGCATAAGCAAAACTACGATTAATATGGCTTGAACCGTCGAGATGCCTTGAGTGCTTCTACTTTTGCTTTGTCTTCCTCCCATCTCTTTTTCAGGTTCATAAGCTCTTCGAACGAAAAAAAATCCCATAATCAAAGACAAGTCAAAAGGATCGGAGGATAAACACACCGTTGCGTTGTTTCTCAGCCTTCTGAAACGCGTAAAAGTCCTTTTTCTCCTTCCCATCCTTCTTCGCATTCCGATTCCGCTTCGACGTCTGCCCGCTCCTCTGGAACTGCTTGCTCGCAACGCCCACGCCGCCTCCTAGTGTCTTTCCGAACGCTCCACCTCTCGTCACAAGCGTGAAGCCATCATCGTCAACGATCGCCTCACCCTTGCGATACTTTGATTTTTGCTTCGATTTTTGCAAATTGTGTTCGAAAACTAAGATTGAAGAGTCCGCGTGTTCCTTGACAGCGTCAAGCGGCGGTCTCAGTGATTCATAGAGAGAAATATAATGAGCGAGGCCAGAGGGTTCCTCTGATATCGTAGGCCATGGGCGGGGTTTTGTTGCAGAAGAGAGTGCCCGTTGTAGAGAGGACGAGTCCAGAAAGATTAGATGAGCAGAACGACCAGTGGGTCGTAATATCCGCAAGGGTTTCGTTGGCAGTGGAACGACTTTTGGAGTATCGTCTTTTAAAACTTTTCGACGTTTTCGAGGCTCCGTTACAACGTCAGTCTCAGGATCTTTGTTGTCCTCCTCTTCCTCCTCCTCACTATCGCTATCCTCCTGATGAGGTTCCACAGCATCCGCATCAAATAGCACTCGTTCTACCGTGCCAGACTGTTTGAATAGTTGTGATAACTCGCGTTCGGTTGCGTCTGGTGGTACGTTGGTTAAAAATAATGTCCTGCCTTCTGGCAAAGAGTTTTGAGACGCTTTCTTTGATCCCACGTGAGAGCGTGCATATATATAGTGTGTTGAGGAAGATGAATATGTGACTGGGACGATAGTGAAACCACTGAGAGACGTTGGTAAAGCCATCAAGAAAGTTTGAAGAATGATTTTTGATATTTGCGTCACTCGCAGCCAAATAAACCTTCCTCCGAATGTCGACAAGGTATTATTCAAGTAATAATGCGTCAATATCTACGTGTCGAACAGGATGCATATTCATATTACACAACAACGGCGTGCAAGAAATAATCGTAAGGGGACATAATTACCAAAAAGCCACAATGTAGTAAGTAGTAGTAGAAATACGAAGGGGAATCAGCCAGAGCCTAAGGGCTCAACAACAAGATGATACAAATACGTATGGAGAGCACCAAGATATATAGCAGTAGACAGAGCGACGAAGAGGGGAGAGAGGGAAGGAGGGGTGCAAACCGCAAGACTAAATTTAATCGCGGGCAACCCAGTCAGTACTGCGTGAAACCAACTCGATCGAATTATCTGTCGTCCAAAATAGGCGTTCAGTCGCGCTGCGCCCACTCCACGCCTTTTGATCACGTAGAATCATAGCCTGAAATGACAGAAAATTAGAACACGCCAAAAAAACCAACGAACATAAAATAAACAACATACCTGCTGAGCACCAAAATTCCGCTGGTCATGCGCAAAGAGTTCAACATTATCTTCCAAAGCCTCCGAAAGCGTTTGCAGATCCTGCAAGATCGCTTGCATCGCCCGAACAGCAGCGAGCGTCAACATCTCCCGGCGATTACGGATGGTACTCGCGTTACTATTAGGATTAGGCGGCGGAAGCGAGCGCGATATCGTCTGGAGCACAGTCTGCAGAATACGCTTCGTCTCGCCCATGATCTTCTGCGCTTGCGGGAAGTTCCGCCTTGATACCAGCACTAGCGCGCGTGTGATCATGTCGGAAGCAAGGAGCTCCATCCGTCGGCGGACAATGATAGGATCAGAGATGGCCGAGGGCGGTTTTGAGCTGCTCGAGAGGGGCAAAAGGGTTACCAGGAGGAGGACGGGATGCGCGAGGCGGGTGACGTTCTTAGCAGCAGCGGGATCGAAGAAGGCACCGTCAACTTCAATGACGGGCACCTCGTCTATCATGCGGTCCATCATCCCATCTGTGAAATCGCTGTCTTCCATAGATAATGAGTCAAGACCCATGCTCTGCACGAATTGATCTGTAGCATTCATCGCTCGTGAGTTGGCCGTTCGACGGGTCTGAGCTGCCTTCTGTGCATCCGTATTGTCAAGTTCCATCTCGACGAGCATCTCCTTACGCTCGCCGTACCGCAGTTCACCAACATCAATGTCGACGTTTTGTCCGTCTGACGCAAGGATCGACGACGGACCACCAGAAACTTTGCGGATCCTAAAACGATGTCCATCAACGACCTTGATGTGCATCTTCATGTTCAGAAGCCCGATCGACATCATTCCACCGACACAACCGGCTACACAGTCACGTAGGTCATACCATTCTCTGACGAAGGTGTATGTCCCGCTTGTGTGATTCGACATGAGCCACAAGGAGGCGGGGTCGTGTGAACGACCGTAGCCGAATGAGTGGATTGGCACGTTGGCGGCTTCGGCGCGAGCAAGGACAAGATCCATTTGGGCACGCCGAGTGCTGTCGGAGGCATCACTAACTAGAATCATGCCCGAGATGGGGTTGCGAGCTTTTCGTTGTAGAACCACATCAAGGCCTAAAATAAAATAAATCGCCCGGTTTACGATAGGAAAAAGAGCTTGTGGACTGACCGTGATTAACAGCAGTGACGACATCGGTCTTTTCCTCCTTGGAACCTCTGACGAGGAACTCATCAAGTTGTTCTTCCATCCTATTTCCAGTCTCATCAATGAACTTTTCCAGCCGTGCTCGGCTCTGAAGTTTTCCAGGACTCAAGAACGGCGTCTTCCTGACTCTCCCTAAAGGGCCGACCTCGAACGTGACCAAGCTAAGCCGGTCCTTCTTCGCCATTGATGCAAGGATGAAATCGAGGGTGGTACGAATTACACGAATCTTCAATTGAGCGGTGCTGGGCACAGCAGAAGGCGGAGGTATAGAAATAACAAGTATGAGGTCGAGGGGCGGGTGCGGAAGAGGTGTCAGGGAGTTGGACGGTCCCGAGGATGTGTACGGCGTAACGAGCGATGTCGGGGATTCGTAAGTGCTGAGATGGTCGACTTCAGCGAGCGTTGTAAGTTTATTGGGGGTCATCTGATGCCATTGAGGCATTGAGCCATGTGAAGTGGAAGAGGAAAGGGTGGACCGGGATGAGCCATTCAAAAGGCTGTCCACTGTACTAACCGATGTCTGTGTACTACCACCACTCAGCACACGCATGGCCTTTTGGCTTCCACCAAATTCCTCCATATCGGGTACTCTGGGATTGTGTTGGGGAGGCGAAATACCACCACGCTGCTGGAACATGTTGACGAGGGTTTGGATATTGTTCTTCCAGGCATCCATAGATGCGCGGTCCCTAAAAATGAGTATGAAGGACGCGAGCTCGTCTTCCATGTCAATCGTCAAACTCATCTCTCCTGCGGCGGAACTTGCTGTGACGTGCTTGATGTGGCGGACGTATATGCGCCCCTTCAGACGTAAAACGCCCTTTGACTGGCCCGAGCCGGAAGTTAAAAATCCTGGATCTGTGAAACCAGATGCATTGGAAAGTAATCGACCGAGTCCACGTTTTCTTTCTTCCACGACACAGATGATGGCTTCCCTGAAGAGATAGACATAAAATTCGCGGACCGCGGTGTCGCGTCGAACCGACAACAAATCGTACATCTGCAGCGGCCCGAGGTCGGATAGAGGATGTCCTTTCCAGTCGATAATACGATTCCTGAGGTCTTCCGTGATAGCATGGAATGGGGAAACTTCGTGATGAGTATCGTTGGCAGGTATGTAGGAATTGTGTGCGGTGGACGAGGTGCCATGTGACTCAGATCCTGTCGAGGGGTGATGTTGGTATGAGGTAGGATACGAATCAGATGCTGAGGGATGGTGTTGGTATGAAACTGTGTCGTGTTCTCCATTTTGCTGTTGTAGTTGACGTTGTCGCAACTGATCGAGGTGTGGACTAGAACGGCCAGAATGGGGTTCTTGTCGAGAACGAGTGCTGATGCTCCGCACATAATTGTCGTTCATGACGGGGCCTGGTGTGCTTCCGGCAGCTCGTTTTCCAGGGAGTTCAACTACGACAATACAAGTTAGCGGTTGATTCAAGTCGCTGGCCCTCGTTAGAGACGAAAATTCGGGTCGAACTTGGATTGACGGCGCAATAACGTATGGAGAATGGTCGCCATTCGAGGCCGATCTGAGGAGACCATTGGTCTCTATTGGATCGTCGTCGTTTGGATTGGATGGACTAGGTGCGCGGCCATTTGTTGAAGTATCACGGCCCGGATACAGAGATGCAGATTTACTGGTACCCATGCCTGTGAGAGCAGCAAGTTCTGGACGCGACGAGAATCAGATCATACAGGAATGAGGAGATGGAGAAACAGACTGTTGGATTTGCCTCCGTCCCCATCGCCAACCTTCATGGGACGTCTACATACACCGCAAACTCCAAGGTTGGCTCTCCTCGGTACGGTCGAACGGACTTGGTTTGGCGGAGGGCCATACACGGCGGTGAAGCAGGCCTAGAAGACGGAATATGAGCACGATGTTGATAAAGATGGGTGATGTATGCACTTCATGGAGGGCATGACCACATTCGGGGACGATATGGGGCTTCTCGCCTGGGAGACGAAAGCTGAAGCTGAGGGGCTCGAGGCATACAGGGCACTCTGCCTGGTCGTCGAGGGTGTCGGTGGCAGAGACGACAGGAATTGGGGCGGGGGGCATGGCGGAGAAGGGGTGGAGGGGGCGGGAGTCAGTGGAAGTGGTGGTGGTCGAGGAATGAGCGGAGCGGACGGAGGGTGCTCTGGTCTGCCTGCGGAAAAAGGATTTGAAGGGGGCGAAGGAGAGAGGCTGATCGGAGTACGGCGTTGGCGAGTCTCGGTGAACTGATCTCATGTTGAAGCGTTACAATTTTTAGAGATGTGGAAGAGATGTATGTAAGCTGATATGCATTATTCTCAATTTGTTCCTGTCTCTGCCCTGGCTCCATGCCGCCGTCGTCTGCAGCTTTGTCATCTGTCCCATTTCGCCTTGCACGGCAATATTGGGCGTTCCAAGTCAGAGCAAGCGCGCCGCACATGTCAAGCGGTGATAGATCCCACGTCAGGCCTCTGCCGAACGCGTGAACATAACAAAGTTTGAGCCCCTCGACGTGATCGCATGTCCAATTGCCGACCAACATGGTTCGCTTTCAATCCCCTCTCGCGGGCTACGAGAACGCAGAGCCTTTGCCAGACACCGTGAACCCAGACGGCAAGTCGTTGTACAACCCACCCACCAATGCCAAATCCTCTGCCTATCAAGAGTTTCCGAAACCAATCGACACATCCAACAATGGATTTGACTTTCACAGTGAGCTAATTCGCGTTGCATACCCCTCCTGGTTCCCTAATATCAAGTCTACTATATGCACAACGTTCCGAGCGAGATGAAATATGCACGCGAGCTGCACGAGCGCATCAGAAGGGAGTTTCCAGAGGTCAGACTCGCCTTGCAGTCTCTTTGTACCTCGTATCAATCTCTGTGTTACAGTTACGGATCTATAAATTCTGGGATAAACCCATAGGTGAGGACTACCGGAATACACAGATAAGCGATCTTGCGTTACTCCACCTCCAGGACCACACCCCACTGCCATGTTCGAGGTGAATACGTTCACGCCTCACGAAACAGGCGCTTTCTTTTCGTGGCTCACCGTCCACCGAGGTCCATGCTCGTACGTCATTTCCCTTCTCCGAGGCGTCTCGGGATGCGTGGTACCCTGATCAAACGCCGAAGTTTGAGGCGTACTTCGATACACGGGTGGATCACCACATGATGTACGAGGACACCTCGTAGAACCATTGAACATGGGAGATATCAGCCAGGAATAAAAATCTACACATCATGTGCCGTGATTCCTCCTATCCATCCGTCCTTTTATGTCTATCGTGTCTCATTCTGCCCATCGCACATACCTCAATCGGTAGTGATACTGACAAGCGTTTTGTGCGTGTCATCAGGGTGCTCATACATCCCAATACGGACGATGCGTACAAGGACCATACGCAATTGATGACTTGGATGGGCAGACCTTGGCCTTTGTATACAGAAATGTTAAAAACCGAGTTGTAGTCGTTATAATATGCAGGAGGAGCTTATATTACTCGAAATCAGCATGATATTCCTTGTGATCTACAAACACGATAAGGGACACAACAGCAGGAGAAAAAACATCCCAAAGGGAATAAATAAAATTTAATGTCCCTAGCAGGATTCGAGCCTGCGGCTTCTCGGAGCATACATGACCACAACGAGATGATTTAACCACTAATCGATAGGGACTTAATAAGCGGTGATTTAAGCTAATCTAGATCGCGGTTCGACTCCGCTTTTTCAGCCGACCCGGCGGCTTGATCATGGACGGAGAGAATGCGCGTTTAACGATTTAGCTTTTCGAAACGAATGAATGCTCCCATCATTTACAACGTCGTATAAGATGCCCAATGAAACCAACACACTGATATGGCTCTTCCAGAAAACTGGACAAGAACTCGAGTACATACTTCCCTTCTTCATGTTATGACGAAATCCCTGGATCCGGGTCGGCCTTCTCCGCGAGCCATGATAAAAGCTCAGACACTTGAACACGTTTTCATCGCGCTTCCGCTCACGACGAAATGCCCCAGATACTAGACAATGCGCTTGGTGCCGTTGGTCATACGCCCTTGATTCGTCTCGATAAGATCGCGAGGCTCAATGGGCTTAGATGTAACCTTCGTAAGTTCCGCATTCGTATCAGCAAGACTTACGGATATTGAAACGGGTTCATAGTTGGGAAGGTAGAATATATGTCCGCTGGTGGGTCTGTCAAGGACCGTATTGCGAAGGCGATGATCGAGGCGGCGGAGAGGGAGGGAAAGTTGATCCCCGGCAAGAGTGTCGTCATCGAGCCAACCTCCGGGAATACTGGTGCGTCGGAGTTGTACTTGCATCTAGTGTGTGCTCATACATGCTTCAGGTATTGGGTTAGCAATGGCTTGTGCTATCAAGGTCAGTTGGCTATTAAGCAATTGGCAGAATGGACACTGAATACTACAGATAAGGGGTATGCCGTCATCATAACGCTGCCTAACAAGATGTCGCTCGTATGAAGCATCCTTCTTGTCAGATTTTCTCTGTTCGCCTAATTTCATCCGCAGGAGAAGGAAGCCGCGCTTCGTGCCCTCGGCGCCGAAGTCGTCCGTACCCCCACCGAAGCTGCATGGGATTCGCCAGAGAGTCATATAGGTAGAATCCCAGCTCAACTTCTGGAAGTCTCGTGGCTGAATTCCTCAACGATTTCCAGGCGTTGCTCGGAAATTGCAGCAAGAAATACCGTATGGTATCATATTGGATCAATACGGAAACGTCAGTCTCTTAGTGTGGTCGAGTTGACCAAAACTTACTCAGAGGTTTAGATCAACAACCCACTCGCACATGAGTATACTACGGGACCCGAGATAATCGAGGATGTTGTGTCTACGCCTTCAACTCTTGCGAGACCGTCGTCCGGAAAGGTTGATGTACTAGTTGCTGGTGCTGGAACGGGTGGGACCATCAGTGGGATATCGCGTGCTATCAAGAAGACCCATAATAAGGATTGCGTCATCGTTGGTGTCGATCCTGTAAGTCAGCCTTCAGCCTTTGATCGCCCTCGCCATCAAGTAACATGCCCTTGTAGCACGGAAGTATCCTTGCTTACCCGGATGAGTTGAATAAAGCCAAGGAGGGAACGCCATATGTCGTTGAGGGCATTGGTTACGATTTTATCCCTGATGTCTTGTCTCGTGACAAAGTCGATTTTTGGATCAAGACCTCAGATGAGGAAGCGTTTGCAGCCGTTCAGACGATCATGCGTGAAGAAGGCCTTCTTGTCGGTGGAAGTAGTGGTAGTGCTTTGAGTGGCGCGCTACGTTGGCTGCACAGTGATGCAGGACGAAAGGTCGCCAATACTGAAGGCTTGAACATCGTAGTATTGTTCCCTGATGGGTAAGTTTTTGTGGCGCTCGTTCATTTGAGTGATTGAAATTCAATTTCACTGCCAGGATTCGGAATTATATGAGCAAGCCGTGGTTCTTGAAGATTGCTTTGAAATCGACGCCGACACCTCTGGCAGGCTTGATTTCTAAGGTGTTGCAGAAGGATTCTCTACCGAAGGTTATCCATGCGTCCCTGTAGTGTCTTTTCTTTCTCAGCCTGTTTGTATTGGTACAGTTTGTAGGTCCATCAATTGGACATATTTTCTTGTAATTTACTTCGCTTGTTCTGTATTTTGAAATGCCAAGTTGCGACTGATATGAAATATGAAGGTTTTCAACACAGGCATAAACCCGGAGAACTTCAGAGGTTCATGTCCTCAAAGTCGCCCATTGAGGTGCTGATTAGACACCTCAAGTGCATCGTTATAGGCACATCAATTACAGCATCGGAATATATTCGTACTGCTGAGGCCACAAATTGCCCAGGATATGAAGTGAGGGCGAGAATCGATTTCGAAGATAGGATCACAGCCAGGTATCGAGGAAAAGTTGGATGCATGGAACGCAGCACAAAACCCCGCAAAGCCTAAAAAAGCGCGCCTGCCCAGCCAGAGTGGCACAACTGATCAACCGATGATTGGACCCACATGCGTCATAGTAGTGAAGAGTTTTAAAGGCCGGTCCCAGCACGGTTGCCTCCTGGCTAAGGTACAATTAGAGTAATGCACCGATATAATCTATGAGATATTCCGATCTGGTTGAAGAATCGTTGGTCGGAGGAAGATACCTCCAAAGCAAGTTGGACTGAAACTGTGAGGGAGACCCATGGGAAGATTCAAAGAGTTTTCAGTTCTGAATTAAGAATATGTATACCGTCATTGGGTGGGAGGGTAATATTTGAGATGCATGGTTTGTATTGTTGAATTGATCACTCAGGATTGGTAATGTTATAAAAGTATTGGTGGGGTAAAATACAGGTGCAGGGAAATCACAAAACATTTACTGAGGTACAAAAAGCTGCCAGAAAGTATATCTGATATTGTGATACGGGGTTTTATCGATATCAGTCAATCTTGGCAGTTTATTTATGGGGACTCACTGGAAAAGCGGCTGCATAGCAAAAGCAGCATTGTCAGGTATCCTGGCACGCTGTCAGTGCGATGTTTATCGAAGCTATGAGTAATAACTCGGGGATCAAAACTCGTGCTAAAAAGACTCAAAGATTTCCCGTTTTGGAGAGAATCAAGATTACCGTTTTTGGGACATCAATGTTAAGTGTTAGCCCTGATATCTCGCCTTCATCGGATGGTCTCATGATGGCCTAGAAGTATCTTGTTTTTGCCGAGCAGAGCGAACATCGCTGAAGAAGCCGGCAGCTGACGTGACATATTTTCCTTATTTTCTGGTATTTTTTTTATCTATTTTAAGATATATTCGAGCTCAATCTCGACGACGAGCAGGAAGTCGTCAACGCTGGAGGCTGGTACGGTGCCGCCGACAGCACCAGACGACGTTGACAGTTTCTCGTCTAATTTCCTCGAAGTCTCGTATATATATTCAACGAGGTACATTCTAGCAAAATCGACTAATGGAAGTGTAGTGATCCCTACCTCCTTCTCTATCAGAGTGAGTACCGGTTCTCTCTTTTTTCTGTCATAATATTTGATAGCCTACACGTAACATTTCCCTGCCATGTAGGTACGATCAATTCTGAGTTGCTATCTTTTTCCTGCGACAATATCTAAGGATCATTTCCCCGTTGTGTGGGCGTAGGCTCTCAGCATCGGTCCGAGCAAGCAGTTCTCTTCTTCACGTCATGAAAACTTGGATCCGGGTCGGCCTTCTCCGCGAGCCATGTTAAAAGCTCATATGCTTGGATACATTTTCATCACGCTTCCGCCCACCACGAAATGCCCCAGATACTAGACAACGCGCTCGGTGCCGTTGGCCATACGCCATTGATTCGCCTCGATAAGATTGCGAGGCTCAATGGGCTCAGATGTAACCTTCGTGAGTTCCGCAATCATATCAGAAGACTTATGGATGTTGAGACGAATTTGTAGTTGGGAAGGTAGAATATATGTCTGCTGGTGGGTCTGCCAAGGACCGTATTGCGAGAGCGATGGTTGAGGCGGCAGAGAGAGAGGGAAAGTTGATCCCCGGCAAGAGTGTCGTCATCGAGCCAACCTCCGGTAATACTGGTGCGTCGGAGGACGTCGTACTTGCATCTAGTGTGTGCTCATACATGCTTTAGGTATTGGGTTAGCAATGGCTTGTGCTATCAAGGTCAGTTGGCCGTTTGAGTAATTGGCAGAATGGACACTGTATACTACAGATAAGGGGTATGCCGTCATCATAACGCTGCCTAACAAGATGTCGCTCGTATGAAGCATTCTTCTCAGATTTTCTTTGTTCACTTATTTTCATTCGCAGGAGAAGGAAGCCGCGCTTCGTGCCCTCGGCGCCGAAGTCGTCCGTACCCCCACCGAAGCCGCATGGGATTCGCCCGAGAGTCATATAGGTAGGATCCGAATTTAACTCTCTGGAAGTCGCGTAGCTGAATTCTTCAATGATCTCCAGGCGTCGCTCGGAGATTGCAGCAAGAAATACCGTATAGTATCATATTGGATCAATATGGAAATGTCAGTCTTTAGTATGTCAAGATTGGTCAAAACTTACGAGAATGTTTAGGTGAACAATCCACTTGCACATGAATATACTACGGGACCCGAGATAATTGAGGATGTTGTGTCTACGCCTTCAACTCTTACGAGACCGTCGTCCGGAAAGGTCGATGTGGTAGTTGCTGGCGTTGGAACGGGTGGGACCATCAGTGGGGTATCGCGTGCTATTAAGAAGACCCATAATCAGGACTGTGTCATCATTGGTGTCGATCCTGTAAGTCAACCTTCAGCCTTTGATCACCTTCATCAAGTAACACGCCCTTGTAGCAAGGAAGTATTCTTGCTTACTCGGATGAGCTGAACAAAGCCGAAGAGGGAGCGCCATATGCTGTTGAGGGTATTGGTTACGATTTTATTCCTGATGTCATGTCTCGTGATGAGGTCGACTCCTGGATCAAGACCTCAGATGAGGAAGCGTTTGCAGCCGTTCAGACGATCATGCGTGAAGAAGGCCTTCTTGTCGGTGGAAGTAGTGGTAGTGCTTTGAGTGGCGCGCTACGTTGGCTGCACAGTGATGCAGGACGAAAGGTCGCCAATACCGAAGGCTTGAACATCGTAGTATTGTTCCCTGATGGGTAAGTTTTTGTGGCGCTCGTTCAGTTGAGTGATCGAAATTCAAATTCACTGCTAGGATTCGAAATTATATGAGCAAGCCGTGGTTCTTGAAGATTGCTTTGGAATCGACGCCGACACCTCTGGCAGGCTTGATTTCTAAGGTGTTGCAGAAGGATTCTCTACCGAACGTTATCCATGCTTCCCTCTAGTCTTTTCTTCCTGAGGACACGGATAGTCTTACTTGTAGGTCATCAATCGGACATATTTTCTTGTAATATACTCCTGCTCATTGGGTATTGAAATATCAAGTCGTGACTAATATGGAATATGAAGTTTTTCAATATTGGGTTCCTATTGATACTGGTACAACGGAAGGGGTGTGGAAATGTAGGACAAGCATAAACCCGGAGAACTTCACTCGAACAGAAGTCCACGTTCTCAAAGTCGCCCATTGAGATGTTGATTAGACACCTCAAGTGCATCGCTATAGGCGCATCACCAGAACCGATTGCAGCATGGGAATGTTGTTCGCACTGCTCGGGCAGAAAGTGGCCGACATATGAAGCAAGACATAGAGAACCAGATCACACGGGAAAGTTGACTCCAAAGGTATGATTACGACCAGGTATGAGGGAATAACTCGTCAAGGAGAACGGAAACCTTAAAACTTTTTTCACGCTTTTTATAGCGCGTGTACCAATAAGTACAAACAATTCCGCCGTCACGTGGAAAACGTTGTGACTTGGAACAAATGAATTCAAAATTGGCATAGGCGCCCAAGCTGCCTTAAAAGCTTAGGCGCTGTTCGTTAGGCAGCGGATCCTCCGAGCGTCTCAACTGTGCTTTATATATCATTCATCGGGCAAATAAAAGGTTGCTCTACTTGATTTTATCCCGTCCAATTCTAACCCCCCGTACAGTGCCCATGAAACAGAATAATCTCAAGGTTGTCCTCGAGGGCCTCAAGAGCACAAAAGTCTCAGAACGACGCGATGCCCTAACATCTTTGAAAACGATATTCGATAGGCGCGACTTTGTTAATAGCTTCCATGTCGATGAAGATGGTCACGTTGAACCTCGCGCTTGGCTAATTGTATTCCAAGCGCTCTTCGAGTCAGTCAAAATTGAGAAGATTGCAGCTACAAAGAGGGACACTGGTAAATCTTCCGGAACCTCTTCTGCTGCTAGAAGGAGGCTCGAAGAGGCGGCAGCAGTCGTTCGTTGGTTGACGGATCGGACGGTCCATGTTTTAAACAAACGCGTCATGAAACCTATCTTCGCGCACCTGCTGCAGACATCGCTGCACGGAAGGGAACTTCTGGCTCCTGTTGCGCTGCATTATATCAAAGCTCTTCGATGTATTGTGGGACATGCACCACACCTCGATCACTTGGAGTATGCTGACTGGGTCAGGATGGTGGAGATTGGGTTCAATTGTCTCCTTGAAGATCCCATTGGACACAGGTTTGAAGACGACGCAGACCTTCAGGCTGCTGATGACTCTGAGCTCTTCGAGGGAGACTCGGACGATAATCTCTTAGCGAGCCCGGGGAAGCGCCCTCGTGGAGAAACCCCTTCCATGAGTCAATCCAGAATTCCAAAGAACTTTAAAAGAGCTCGATCAACTCCTGTCCAAGTCTCCGTTACCCACGAGCAAGTGGAATGCATGTCACTCATCTCTGCCTTGCTCGGGTCGTCATCTTCGCCTATTCTGTCCGCAGAATATACTTACCTACCTTCATCAATTTTAACACGCCTCCGGCGAATTCTTGACCGATACTCAGGCGACACCTCACTCGTGCACGATTATGTAGTTGCGTTGGCTTCGACACTCTCACACTTGTCCCTGAACAATACATTGGAGGTCACCAAGTTTGCCCTCAGTTCCTGGGATGGTTTGCTTGGGTTATGGGGGACAAGAAACAAGCGAATCAAAGAGGGGCTCGTTTCTATCTTACGGATGCTCTTCCCTTTTGTAACTTCCGAGAACGAGACCTTTCGTCTGACTGCAACGGCAGTCGATCTCGCCGATGGCCTTCGTAGGCTGACGTCAGTCCTAGATGGGGAGACAGACAGCAGATGGGGAGTAGATGGCTTGTCTCTTGAATGCTTGAGGCTTGAAACCGCGGACAATTTTCAACAGCAGCTTAATTCGGCATTTATAGCAAAATCCTTCCGTTATGGATGGAATTTCGACGGCAATCAAGCTTTAGCTTGGGCTATTTTGGAACTTCAGGCAGATTGTATCGCTAAGGTCCGTGGGTTTCAATGTTGAGAATCACCTACTGTTCATTTGTATAGCTTTTTCAACTCTCTGAATCCATGCAACCCCCTCCGACATTGGGACCAAGTAATAGCGATAAAAAACGTTCTCGAAAAGAGGATCCCATAGTTTCGTTACTTACGTCCATACAGGATCAATCCCCGTCGAATGTCCGGTCGTATCATCTGCAAATTCTCCTTTTCATCATAGATCGCCACTGGCCTATTTTTCATCGCGAGCTTCAGAATGAGATCATGAACGTTCTCCTTCAGTTTGTTTCGTTGGATGATGGCGTCGTGCAATCCTGGGTTTTCCTATGTTTTGCCGCCATTGCTGCTACCATTGATCCTTCATCGGGTGTAGCAGAAGCCACGTGGGACGTCATCTGGACTAATGCTATCCGTCGCGCAAATGTCCCTATTGTCTCACGAGCTGCCTGCCACACGGCCTACACTATTCTTCTTCACACCCGCGCTTATGCCCAGAAGAACCACTCACATCAAATCCCTTTGGCATCCAACCGTATCTTGTTCGAAATTGAGACATTGACTAAAGAACTCGATGTTCAAGGACCACCGTACCCATATGACTCCGTTTGTGCATTTCTTGCAACTTGCCTTAGAGTAGCGAGTCAAGATATGCATTTGTACCGGATGCAGTTGGAGGAAAAGGTTCTGAGTTGGTTGGTTGATTGTTGGCAGATTGCCGGGTTTCGCGACAAGAGTCTGCCTTTACACCTTGTGAAAGACCTTCTAATGTTATTCGAGAGTATCTCTGGCTTTCCGATGCCTATTAATTTGCCCTTCCGAATTCCCCTTCCAGAGGGTCGAATCGTGGATACGTTGGTAAATGAAGCAAGGACAAGAGTGATAAAAGACTATATCCTGGAGGCACGATTGCCTGAGTTCATATCAGCAACTGACAATAATCGGTCGGTTCTCATGTCCCCTGCCCCTCCCTCAGATGATAGTCAGAATTCCCTTGTCCAGCCTCGAGGTCGCGAGCGGAGGATTGCCGCATTCCTCCTCAAAACATTGGAGCATATGCAAAGCCAATTGGACGATCAATCCACGAACCCCACAGCAGAATCAGCCCGTCGTTCATTGGACATGGCCGTCACTGCCGCCTGTTATGATTCAGTACTGGTATTGAACGGCATGCAGTCCGATAGGCGTTTGATTCGTTGCGCCTGTAAACTGATTGGCACTGTGATAGCTCTTTTACCTGACCCACGCTGGACGACTTCTGAAAGGGCGCTTATCTCTTTTGGGCTTGATTCTTTGACCTTCCTCGAGGATAGCTCGGAAGGTAAATTGGCATGGACTGCCATGGTACCGCCTGATATAGGGTCAGGTATCAAGTCTCAGCTTCTCAGTCAACTGGCTAGCCCCAGCACCCAAGACAACGTGTCCTGGAATCGCTCTAGTGTAAACCTCCTGAGGATCTTGTGGCAAAATGCTGACGTTTGTTTCCGATTACATGGTGATTGAAATTGTATGATGACAGTTCTTCCGATGATTTTAGGTCCAAAGCACGTTCAATAGTGTCGGGGACACGGTGCGCGAAGTTCTGCGTATCGCACTCGGTGCGAAACCTAACTCTCCTGCTCATGCAACGGACGTGGACGATCACGACGGTTTCGGCCCCATTCGAATGGCGACCGAGCAACTTCGCAAAGACGATGCAACAGTGGAGTTGATCTCAAGTTGCTTCACGATGGATATTTGTGTATCTTTTCTTACCATTGGTCCGGCTTTGCAATCAACTTCTGGCGAGCCAACGCGCGACAAGCAACTCGTCGATGATGTTTTAAATTGTGCAAAATCACGTCCTGAAGGTTTCCTGTCCGTTCTTCCTATCGTTCTCGGCAAGAGTCAGCAGAATTTTCTCAATATTAGTGCGAAAGGCCTCGATAGCCTTCTCAACGAGCTATGCGAAATCCTCCAGTTATATCAATACTCCAGAAGCGATCGTCTTCAATACGTTGTTATTCAGGTTCTGGAATCCACCCTGGAAGTATGGGCATCGGCGGACATTGCAATAGGTGACACTTTGGACAAAATTCGTGAATTATGTCACTGGCTCTCTAACATACTCGCGAAGGGGAAAATTAGATCGTGGGGAGTTCGCGATTTGTTCGCCAGATTCATCGACCGATATCTTACGCAGGACCCCTCAGAACAAGCCTGGGATAGTCCAGCTGAGGAGTTGACTCCAAGCTTTTTGCTGCCCATAATGAGTCAGGACGATGATATTCGAGTTCGATTTCGAGTACCTGTGAAAACCGCCGGGCTTTTTGCCTTTGCCCGACACGCCGTACCAAGGCGAACCACCAACGAGGTGTATCTCGCTATTAAGAGCCAGCTTACCATCGATTTGAGCAAGTGCGTACTTGTCCGTTCCTTGTCTCGATCTTTCTCATGGATTGTCAGTCGCGAACATATGCTCACTCGTATATTAGCGCTTGGCAACAGTATGATCGTAGCTTCGGAAACCAGGCGGGGCGCGTACTGGCATCTATTGGAGACTTGCCTTCATTCCCAGGATTATTCTGCCCATATTGAAACAGTTCTTCGTGGTGTCTCTCAGAGGCTTGGACTGATCAACTTTTCCTCCCTCTTTGAAAATTATGCTTCTCAGTTGGCCATGTCCCTGCTGCAGGTGAAGAAGGACTTCCTTCTCTTCCCACCCCATGTGCTAGGCTATCACGACAGGAAAGAGTGTGTCTCTGCCAACTTTCGATCCTTTGCCCCCGTCAACATTTGGAATGGGGGTCAGGCGGCATTTGAGAATCACTGCAAAATTGCTTCATTATCTACTGAGGATGGCTTTCGCGACTGCTTTGGCAATATCATAGGTTATGAGATCGTCTCGTGGATCGACCGACCTGATCCAGAGGGTGATGATTTGATGCAGTTGCTCGAAGTCATTCCATTCCCTGACGGAGAATTCGATCTATGTCTAGCCCAGAATGTTGACAACATTGTAGCTTCCATTCTCCGTTCTTTGGGGGACATGGATATTAAACCTATTGTAGATGCACTTGTTCATGATGATCCTAGTGGTCGCAGTGTAGAGATTTTCGACGACTTGGTACGTTATCGAACGGACATCATCGAGACCCACCGACCAAACTTGCCTGCCTTTCCGACCGAGACTATACTTCATGCACTTCGCTGGCTGCGTTCCCAAGTACCAGACATGGACGAAAAGGCTGTAAGCTATCATATCATACACCATCTATTAGCAGATGTGGATCGTTCCCCGTTCATCAATGAACAATTTCGTTTGGTTAACTCCATCTGCCTGTGGATTGCCACGCATTCCCCGGCTTTTCTCGAGATCACCCTTCTATACACTTTAATGCATGGTGCTACCTCACTCTTGGGACAAGTGGATCTAAGCAGATCTGCTCAGTCCATTCTCGATTGGGCTTTCACATGCTACCGCAAAGCAAAGACGAAGCATCCCCGCGTTCCTGACATCCTTGTGCGAATAGCTTGCATAGCATATGACCTTTCTCGGACGACGTCTGACCCAGATCTAACATCCTTGGGTGCAGACCTCCTCCAGTGGATAGACGTCCAAACTTTTGAGCTTTCAAAGGTCCCTTCTTTGTCCAGTCAAGTCATGAAAGCCCTCCCTGCGTGGCCCCATCAACCATCCCCACAGCTAGCCCAAGTCTTTCAATCTATTACAAGAGAGCATCTTTCCTCGGTACTTGACGACTATCGTATCTCTTCAAGCAAATTTCGACTTGTTCGCCGGCTTCGGGAACATGCGCTTGTTGGTGAATTTGATAAGGATCACTTTGCAAATGTCGACTTTTGGCGCTTGAAAGAGCACATTCCTCCTTCCAACCAGCTACAGGATGCGGATCTAGATGCATTTGCGGCCTTGCTATACCTGAGCAAAGGTCAATTGGGCGGGTTTCGCAATGAGCCATCAGGCTCTACCTCTATCCTAGGTCGATATCGCCGCAAAATTTCAAAAGAGAAAGAGGCTACCAGACCACCGCCACAAGAACCCATTATACTTATGTTGCTAGCCATGCTACAAGGAGATCATCCATCGCGATCTAATGCTGCATATGAAACACTGCGCCTTATAAAGTCTGCTGAGACGGATGTCCTGTCTCATGCTCTTCGAGTCTCTTTGTCGGAAAACAAAGTAGAACTTGACTACCTGGGCAGATATAAGCGTTCTCCTCTAGGCCAGGTAACTCGCGCATTGGCAGACCTTGTCACGTATCAATCGTATTTAGACTCGGTGGTCAACTTTCCACGATGGATTGCCGATGTAACCACCTTGTTTAGCGAGGTCCTATCTTTGAAAGATGCGTTCTATGCACAGTTGGTCCCTATTCTTCGATCGGATACCGAATTCGCAGAGCAGGTCTTACCTATACTCGTTCATATTATTCTCGCCACTGAGAATGAAGAGTTGGAGAACGAAGAGACCATGATACAAGCTCGCTACCGCGATACGATTTCGAACTTCTTCACTTCTGTCCTTTCGGACAAACTGTCTAGTATCCAATGTCTGCGTTGTGTGATTGACGTAGTGCTGCATCTTCGTCATTTCGATCGCGACCAGGCATCAACTACGAAAGGAAAAGCCGCAAAGGATGCGTTGTCGTACAACAAGTGGCTGAACATCGACTTTGGTCTGTTAGCTCATCGCTCCATCACGTGTGGCGCATATACTACTGCCCTTCTATTTCTGGAACTTGCAGCGGAGGAAGACGCAGTTTCTTCGAACACCTCTAACGAAATTCTCTATGAAATATATAGGCACATAGACGAACCTGACGGATTTTATGCTATACATGATTCTGACCTTCATCAAAATTTGATCAAACGTTTTCATCATGAAAAGCAATGGGAAAGGGCTTTCCGATTTCACGGCGCAGCACTCGAGGCAAGGGATACCACGGGTCATGCTGAAGGCCTGGTCCAGTCTTTCCATTCCTTTGGCTTTGATCATCTGGCAAATGATGTACTTAGAACTGCTTTCTTCACTGGAGGCGCAAAAAAAGACGGACCTTCTCACGATATCAGCTACAGGCTTGCGTGGAGAACCGAGACGTGGGACCTTCCCGAATCTCCAGAAAAATCAACAGGCGCTTCCATATACCTCGCTTTACGTGCAATATACCGCGAACGCGATGTCAGAGTCATCGATCATACCATTCGCAAGTGCCTTTTTACGGAAGTTGATCGTCTGCGGACTCTGGGTTTAGAAGATTTTGCCGAGATTCGCGATGTTATCCAAGATGTCATGTGCCTCCACGAAATTGCAAAATGGAGGACGAACGCCATACAGACATCCCTGGCAGCCAGAGACTTGACGAAGGAAAACTGGGATAATTTTCTGAAGATAGAAGATGATTTCGAGTGTGTGCATGTTGTTGCCAACCTAGAGACAATACTTATATCACGACCAGTTTTCCGATTCTAGAGAACATTCTGGCCACCCGAATCTCTTTGGTGCGTTCGGTACGCCTCAAAGAAGAACGTCAACGGATTGGAACGTTGGTGACGCCGTTCAACCAAAGCCTGATTGATGTCGAGACCCAGTGTCTTGTCCGGCTGTCTAGGGCCGCCCGGGCTGCCAATGAGGTTCAAGTTGCTCTCAACTCGGTAATTCGTGCCATAGGACTCGAAAAGCCTCCCTCTTTCGATGTTTTCGAGGAATTCGCAAATGTTTTGTGGTGTCAAAAAGAGGAGAAGATCGCAGTCGAGTACCTTGGCAGGCTTTTTGCTGCAGACCAGGGCTCGTATGTTCGAGATGCCATCGAGAAGGGAAGGAAAGCTTTAGTTCTCGCTCAATTGGTTTGTTTGCATAGAGGCTGACTATAGGAAGTATTCTAAACGATTGACACAGGGTTCGTGGTCATCTGCAGCTTGCCTGAAGAATCCGGAGGATATACAAATGGACTATTTCGCTGCCGCGACTGCTTTGTTGAGGGGTGAAGCTCTCTCAAGCGACCCTGAATCACACAATGCCCATGCCACAGTATATCACCAATATGCGATATTCGCAGAACGACAATATTACGATATTGTCAAGTCACCCGACGCTATTAGATGGAAGATCTATGTCGAGCGCAAACAACGGGAAATCGAGTCCCTCGACGAAGAGATGGATGGCCTACACGAGAAAGATCGCTACCGAGCGCATTTGAAATACCGCCGAGATCAGGCCCAAAAGATGAAGGATGCAGATGCAGAGTCCTTTCAGAGGCATAACAGCGCCCTGGATGGATTTCTGAATCAGGCAATAGACATGTATGCGCGCTGCCTCGGGATCTCTGACACCTACGACCAAGATGTGCCGATTCGGCTGTGTTCGCTTTGGTTTGCACACTTTGAGGAGACGCGAGGAAATTTTCAGACGGTGGTTGGACATGCCCTCCGGCGGGTTCCTTCGCGAAAATTCGTGTTTCTATCGGTGATAACTGCGCCGTGTGATTAGATTCAAACGCTGATTTCTTCGTGTAGCATCAGCTTTCTGCGCGCATCTCAAAACCTCCGTCGGGACCTTTAACGCACGCACAGTTGAATCTTCAAAGTCTCGTTCTACGCATGTGCAGGGAACACCCTTTCCATGTCCTTTATCAAGTATATTGTTTGCAGCCTGAAGAGCCCTGGAACACTCGTCGTTCTGGACAGCAGATCTCCATTCATGCAGAACGGGCCGAAGCGGCCTCGTACATCTTCAAGCGCCTGCGGAAGGATGCTACGGTTAGCCAGCGTCTGATGGATGTAGAGCGGTTTAGTGCGGCTTGTTTACAATGGGCCAAGCAACCCGTGCCGGCGACTAAAAACTTTGTTCTGACGAAAGAGTACCAGCTCAGTAAGATATCGAACATTCGGGTTCCTGTCATTACCCATCACACGCCAATCGACCCCTCCATGAAATATGACGACTGCCCATGGATCGATCGCTATGATACCCAGTGGTCTAATGCAGGTGGGAAGAATGCTCCCAAAATTGGCTTCTGTTGTGGGACGAATGGAGTTCGATATAAGCAGCTAGTTGAGTGATTCCAGCGCAAGTGATCGGTTTTTGTTTGACTATTTTTCAGTTCAAGGGTCAAGGTACAGATGATCTGAGGCAAGATGCTGTGATGGAGCAAGTATTCAACCTTGTGAATGGCATTCTTCGGCGCGATCGAGAGACGAGGCGACGCCTGCTCAACGTCCGAGAATACAAGGTCATCCCTTTAGCGTCCCAGGGCGGAATTTTGGAATTCGTCGAAAACACTCAAGCTATACGCGAATGGCTTGTCAAGGCGCATCAGAGGCTGGTGTGTTCCTCGTTGGCTGGCTGTGGTATTGATGTCCTCTTTCCAGATACCACCCGCGCGAGAAGTCCTCTAGTCGGCTCATGAGTGAGATCAACAATATCCGAAAGGACAGGGACAACCCGCGTCCTCTTCGTGAGAGACTGATACAGAACTGGGCGAAGATTGAGGAAAATGTCAAACCCGTAATGAGGCATTTTTTCACCGAGAAACACAAGACGCCCAATTCCTGGTTCGCGACGAGGTTGGACTACAGCCGAAGCGTGGCGACATCGTCTATTGTCGGCCACATCCTAGGACTGGGCGACCGACATATCTCGAATATTCTGATAGATAATGTGACCGGAGAAGTGATTCCCATCGATCTCGGGATCGCTTTCGACCAAGTGATTGGTTTGCCTTTTGTTGTGGAACGAGCTACCGTGCTGACGCATTGGATTTTTACAGGGAAAGCTTCTTGGCGTGCCTGAATTGGTGCCGTTCAGATTGACGCGGGACATGGTCGACGGGATGGGCATGTCAGGAACCGCGGGGGTGTTCCAGCGCTGTGCAGAAGAGACGCTGAGAGTCCTGCGCGAGGGCTCCGAGGTCATCATGACTGTCCTCGAGGTCTTCAAACACGACCCCCTCCATTCATGGTAACGCGTTTCCCCGATAAGGAGAACGAGGAGCGTGTGCTGACGATGTTTTCTTGAGGACTGCGAGCGAGACGAGGATACAGCGGATCCAGGAAGGCGCGACGGCGTCGACGATGGCGACTGTGCGTCTTGGAGTGGACATTGGCATCGACATGTCGAGTGGGTCTGCAGAGGAGGCAGCGGACCGCGCATTGAGCTCCGTGTCGCGCAAACTGGACAAGTCGCTCAGCGTACAGACGGTCGTGAGCCAGCTGGTTAGAGAAGCTTCTGACCCTATCAACCTTGCGTTGATGTTTGAAGGTGGGTGTCTCGCTTAGGATAGGGGGGTGGGTCCTAATGTTCGCCAATACAGGATGGAGTGCCTATTATTAGTCCGCCTTGGGAACCCCTGAGATGATCTACTAGCCTGTACTATCGTGCATTGTCGCAGTTTGACAAAAGACTGCTTTTCCCCAACGCGGATGTTGGCTTCATGGGGGATTGCAGAGCCATCTGAAAAACTTGATTGACAAGAGTGGGACTTGAACCCACGCCATCATTCGATGATGAGAACCCGCGAACGCAGGTAAGCTACGCTTGAGTCACACGCCTTAACCGCTCGGCCATCTTGCCATACCCGCTTGGGCAAGCATTGATAACAGTACCATTTCCGATTCCCCCAGCGATGAACTGTATCCATTCACTCACTGCAGACAAGCGCGCACACATCCACCCTCATGTCCGCGTAAACCATCACACACACACAAGCACCACGTTCGGCCCTCGGGCCTTTCACAATCCACGCCCACGAAACATATTCCTTGTTTGAGCACTTTTGAGTAAAACACAGAAAAACAGTCCACAGAAAAAGGGAAACGCAACGCAAACGTAAATGTCAAAGAAAAGAACAAGAACTCAGGGGGGGGGGCGGGTCTGAAATAAAGGTATCACAGCCCAGAGGTATACAAGGGGGAAAAGGCGTAGCCAGCCCAGTATATGCACGGTAGGTAGGATAGTTGACTGGTGGTGTAATTACAAACGGTAGGACGGGACGGGGTCGAACTCTCAATTCTATCTGCGCCTCTCTCTTCAGTAGATATTGGTTAGAAAAGGACAGATTCTGTAGACAAAGAGAGAGAGAGAGAAACGTGGTATTTAACAACAGACAGCGGTAGCGGCAGGACGTTGGTCGTCGTTTGCTTTACTTGTTCTTGGCGATTTCCCGCGCGGCCTTGATTAGCGGTGCAAGAGTCCGCAGAGGCTCCGAGAGTCCAAAGAACGGGTGCTGGAGCGACAAGATACAGATGCGCACATACAAGCAGAGGACGATCAACGAACCTGCAAGAGTTCCGTAGCAGTCGGTCTCTTCTCCGCGTCCACCTCGAGACACTTGGCCAGATAATCGGTAAACACACTGGACAGATTCTCGGGGTTCGCAATGGTAGGGGTCCCGTTCGTCGCGATGAGGTAGAGCGCCTTGAGTGGGTTTTGGTTCAGATAGGGCGGTTCGCCTTCGATCATTTCTAAAGGGGGGCGAGAATGAGCGGGTTGGCAAGGAAAGAAAAGTGCGAACCGATAGCCATGATACCCAAACTCCAAATGTCTACTTTGGGCCCGTACTCTTTCCGGGTGACGACCTCGGGAGCCATCCAGTAGGGCGTACCGACCATGGTTGTCCGTTTCGCATTGGTAGGGTCGGATATCTGTGCGCAGAAGCCAAAGTCGGCTGAGAGAAAGATGTGAGTGAGTGTTGAGAGAGGCAGGACAACGTACTGAGTTTGATATCGCCGACCATGCTGAGTAGGACATTGTCACTCTTGATGTCTCTATGGATAACGCCATGCCTGTGGAGATGCTCGAGCCCCTGGGCGGTCTCCCTGGACACGGCGGCAATCTGGCCCTCGGTCATCAAGTTGGCGGTGACGACATCGGTGAGGGAGCCGCCCTCCATGTACTCCATGACGACCCAGAGATCGTTGTTGTGGAGGAAGGAGTCGATGTAGTTGACAATGTTGGGGTGGCGGGAGGAGCGCATGACGAGAATCTCGTTGATGATGAGATCCTTCTTGGGCTGTTTCTCGAGGTCCATCTGCTTGATTGCGACCGAGAGGTTTGAACCGAGTTGATAGGCGGTGTATACGCCACCCGAGGCACTGGGAAGGGTGAGGGTGAGTACGTGAGAGAGAAGACGGGACGGACCCCTGGCCGATCTTGACGAGGTTGCGATAGAGCTTGGTTGGATCTGCATCGGTGCAAATCTGCCTGAGGCGCCTGACGATGTCCTCGTCCTTGCTTTTATCGGAAGGCTTCTTTTCCCTTCTCCGCGGGGTGGGGCCGGCTGTGGCCTTGGGGAGAGCGGAGGGGGGGGCGTGGGGGGCCGAGCGCAGAGTGTCTCTGGGCTGGGATTTGAGGGGGAGGTCGGTCTGGGAGGAGGCGGGGGACTGTTTGAGGGGTTTGGACACGGGGGACCGGGTGGTGTTGGAGCGGCCGAGGCTCTCGATGCTCCTGGGCTGCTTGGCGGGGGCGCGCTGGGAGGCGGAGCGATCGAGGGTGGGCGTGGCGATGGCCGGCGGGGTTGGGGCGGGCCGGTAGGCGGGGTTGGGGCGCGGCGGGGGAGGAGGCGATCGCTGGGAGGGAGTCAGCAGACGCCGGTGCAGGGGCAGCGGACACACCGGATGCATGAGAGACTCGTCGAGCTTGGGCTGGAAGGCGGCGGGGCTGCGCATTGCACCGAGCTTGTCCCAGCCGTCGCTGTGGCCCTCTTGGTAGAACTTGACGATCTCCATGACGGCCTGGGGGTTCTTTTCCTGCTCGAGCCTGGAGATGCCGCTCTCCTGGAGGAGCTGCTGCCACTCTTTGGGCAGGCCGGTGAACTCGCCGGTGGACGAGTTGAAGCCGACATGGGTGAGATGGACGGGATCGTAGGGGGTGCTGATCTCGGGGCGCTTGGACGGATTGAAGACCTCGGACATGAAGCCCAGGACGCCCTTCTTGGGCTTTGAGACCGTGGCGCTGCGCGATCTGCCGGCGATGGCGGGCGTGGGTGGCGGTGCGGCGGCGGCGGCCGAGCTGGCGGGCGTGCTGTCGAGCTGCGACGGCAGGGCCTCGGGGACGGACGTCCGGCGGGCGCCGTGCGGCGACGGCCAGATGTCGTTGAGGCTGTCGGTGTTTGCGCGGGACGGGCGGGGCGGCGTGGCGGGCGGCATCGCGTCGGCGTGGGCGGCAAACGGGTCGTTCTCGGCGCGGGGGCGCTTGTGGGCGGCGGGCCGGGGCGGCGGCGACGGGCGGGGGCTGGCGGGCGGGGCGGGGCGGTACGGCGGCGACGGCACAAACGGCGTGTACTTGGCGGCCTGGGCGGCGTGGAGATTGGACTCGGCGAGCAGGGCGTTGTATTCCTGGATGGACTCGCGGGACGGGCGGTGGTACTCGACGGTGATTTTCGACTGCCGGCTCTCCCCGAGGCTCTGCGCAGACGTCATTCGGGCGGCGGCGGGCGGCGGCGGGCGTCGACGCGGCCTGCGACGACGTGGGTGTCCGAGAACAAGCTGCACACGTGACTTGTATTTTCTATTCCGGAACATTATCCGTCAACGCCCGCGGCAATCCGTCTTTGTACCAGCAGAGCAAAGAGAACAAGCAGCGCTTGGACAACGTGCATCCTTGCTCGCAATCTCAATTTCCTTTCTTTTCATTTATGCAGGACTGAGAGGTGATCGTGTTCCAGGAGCGCTGTGCATTCCTAGTCTCACGAGGCATACAAAGACGGAGTGGAAACTAGTCTCACAACGCATACAAAGACGGAGCAGAAAATTCCTCAATTGTGTTCCAGGAGCGCTATGAATACGGACATGCTCAATTTCCTCCAAGACAGCAGAAAATTCCTTCGGTGACCCGTTTTTCAGACGGACCGCCCTGCGCGGTACGGACCGTACCCCGCAGGTTCAAGCTCATGAAGATAGCATCGGGGTGCATTACCCGTGCTGGACGGACTCGTGGCCGATACCTACCCACAGGCGCGGGCCAGATCACATGGGAAAGACACACAAGGGGAAAGTAACGTAACGGATGGTCATTTCCAAGTCGACTCGGTGCTTGCGGTGGCCCCTCTGGCTAGAACGATGGATCCAGACTAATCGAAAAATCCAAGTGCGAGCCACGGACGTCTACAGTGGGAATCTAATTCGAGGCTATTGACTGAGGCGTGAGAGGCGAATTTGAGAGTCAAATGAGAGTTGAGAGAGATTGAGGTTGGATGAGAGAAGGGCTTTCTCGAATTCGGGAATGCGACACCTCAGATGAAAGAACCCCGATTGGGTGTCGGGTGACTTGGGGATTTGCATCCGGATATGTACACACACGTGTGCGGGGGAGGGACATGCCCAGAGCTTGTATAGGAGAATACAGTCTCGGCTCTGCTGCGTCCTAGGAGTCGGGAAGCGGATCTGGTATGGAAGCCGATTCAGACAGGGAGATGGAAACTGCGTCAGGAGACCGTCGATTGATGGATCTCTTCACATGGGAACGAGTTTTTTCCCCTTTGAGAGGGTATCCAGTTGCTGTCCGTAGTCGGGCCACACATCCGATACGATCAGGTCATAACGGATGGGCGTACAAAAGCTCTAGTGCCACCATCATCTCCAATTGTCGAGATCTGGAACAATGATTGCAGATGCAGGTTGGATGCCCTTGTCGGACGAATATGCACCGAGGAGACACCCAAGAATAATTGTTGATCATATGGTATCTGTGTTAGAGTCCTAGCTGAGGAATTAAGTAGATGTGTATCAACTTACTATGGAACTTTGGCGAATGCCTCAATGGTAAATAAGGGATCCTGTGCTAGAGATTTGGAATGTGCAAAGACGGTGCAATTTCAAGGTGACCTGATGCACCAATCTTTGATGTGATGTGTGTCCAGGGTGAAAATGTTAGTGATGTCAACTTCAAAGTCAGACCTCAGCTATGGCCAAGTCCTCCATGAGTCCTTTGACTTCAGGTTCTACTGTCACCCTAGCATTAGACATGAAACCTTTGAACACATCGAGATCATTTCTGTTCCTGAGTTGTGCAGCCAAGATGTACTTGCATGCCAAGGACTCCTCAGGTAAGCTAGGTATTCATTGGTGCTGCCATTATGATTCTGGCTCATTTTGTGTGCACATCCTTGAATCTCTGGAGGGTTTTGACAAGAGCATTTGACATAGAAGTTTGGGAAAAACATGTACTGCACACCTTGGATGTTTTGCTTGTACCGCTCCTATGTCGATGCTGTCAGGGGACCCCTTACCAGGGTAAGCCTCTGACCTTTGGCAACTCTACTATGGCCACCAATGCAGCTTCTGACCCACTCACTGTCTTGGCTCTATCTTCATAATGGGTCTATTTGGCCCTGTGCCCATCCTACATGTCATACCTAGTTACATACTTGTCTTGACATTACTCAGCAGGACTACTGTTGCCTACATAGCCTCTATTACATACTGGCCTGCTTAGTAGTAGTCATCATACTAGCTGATGTAGTATATATAGAGGACTGGGGCATGGAACATTTCCCAGTCCCTGATGATAGGTCTATTCACCAGTGGGACTGTTAGCTCAGTCAGTGTAGCTCCTTGCCTTCTGCCTTGCCCTCTGTCACAACCTGTCCCTGAATCCCCCCCTCACCTCCAGACTCTGCCCAACTAAGCCCAGCAAGCCTGGAGCACCTCCCTTCCCTTCTCCCAACCCCTCCAACCCCTATGACCCTCCCCTACCCTCAGTGCCTGCTCCAGCAAACCCCAATGCTTCTCCAGAGATCCCCAACACTTCCCCCAGCAGACTCTGTGATCTCCCTGACTCTTCCTGAGTGTTTGACCCCCTCCACCTTCCCCAGTGCATATCACAGAGATGCATCAAACACTACCAAAACATGGCTACTAGTCTTGGGATGCCCTGCACAACTGCACCCAAGACCCACCCCATGCAGTCCAGCCTTAGACCTGCATTATTGGAGGAGTTCTCCCTGCAGGTACTTGAACTGTAGAGTAGTGTTAGTTAGAGTAGTCTTGATATTACCTACATTCTCATGTCTGTTACATCTCTTGTGTCTCCGTCTCATTGTTCTGTATTGTCTTGTTCCAATCTTATCATTTCTGATCTCATCTGTCTCAATCTTATCAGTCTGCTCTTATCAGTTTCCATTCTTGTCTCTGTCTCTTGTCTATTTTCCTAAGTTTCATCTTGTCTTGTTTCCCTCAGTTTCTTGCCTTGTCTTGACTTTCCTGGTTATGTTCAACTCCCTTCCTATTGCCTCAACTCTACTTTTCCACCCTGTAATCTCCAAAACCTCCCTGCACCCTCAACTCAGAATCCAACCCTGAGTTCACTGTGCTCTTGATACTTTGACTCTGGAGCTCTGTACCATACCTTGCTCCCCCTCATCTGCTACTCCCACTCCTCTGTCTAGACTACCAGAGTACCCTGGACTTTCCCAGACCACCTTTTTCTCCTTCACCCACCTAGTTTCACTCTTCTGGAGCTCACTGGAGCCTGGGATCATGAGTGTAGACATTGTATCTGCCTAGTAAGGGACTCACCTAGTGCAGCTGAGCCCCCATGGTCAGCAGAACCTGACACCCTCCACCTTTGCCTCTTATTAGATGCCCACCCCTTGCTTGCTGTGCCTCTGGCCAGCCTGCTTGTTGCCCATCTCCCAACAGGTCATGAGTGGCAGGCTTGGCTTGGACTATCCACAGCTGACATTCTTCTTACAGGTTGTCAGGAACTCCTATACAATGCTTCTTCCAAGCCTGCTGGATTCTTCTACCCAATGCCCAACCACTACATCACCCCCACTTCATGGTACTAGGCCCCAGAGCCAAACCCAACCCCCTACAGCCTTTCTGTCAGTCAGGGCCCACCCCCAGACTGGTGCCACCCCTCATTGTACCCTGTCAAAGAGACCTACTGCAGCCTGACACTCCTTTGGCTCCTTGGGCACCCACAGCCCTGGTACTCTCAGCCTTTCCCCCCAAACCCTACTATGCCTATCCTGTTCCTGCTGTGGCCCCAGTCTCCCTGGAACAATTTCATGGCTACTTCTCCCCTTGGCCTTGGCCCTCTGCTGCTCCCTCCATCCAAGTCCCACCCTCTCCTAGACAGCAGCAGGTCAAAGCCTACATCCAACAGCATGACAAGGTCCTCTGCTCTCTCTGCCTAGCTCCTGCCAAATTTGCCAAATGAGCAAGGGCCCTCCTTGTCAACCTGGAACATCAAAACATCTCTGGGATACTGGAGACATGGGCAAATTGTCTTCTGGATTTCTATAAGTGCTACCAGCAGGGCACCCTCCCCAAGAATGTCAGGAGTACCCTTGGGATCAATGCTGGCCTCTGGGAAGAACTCCATGTCCTGGTTGATGAGATCTATACCAGGCCAAACTCTCACCCTTTTGAAGACCCCTTGGACCCTGCTTGCTCCTTCCATATGCAATGAGAAGAACCTGCCAGGGCCCAAGCCAAAGCCCTGGCCCCCATTCCTTGTCAGCAGGAGGAGCTCAATGCTGCATCCAACATCCTGAAGTCTCTCAACCCCACCAGAGGATTATTTGACCAGCCTGCCACTCACACCCTGGCTCTCTCCACTTGCCCCCAGGCCAACTCCATCTCCAGTGCCTTCCACACCTGGGACCAGCCCACCAAGCCTGAATGCCCTGCCCAGAAACTCCCCCAACCCCTTGCCCCCAATCATGACCTTGCTTCCACCCAAATGAGCTGGAGATTTCCAGCAGGGAACCTGCCCCTTGAGAAGGAGCTCCTGAGCTCCTCAGGGACCAACCCCCCCATGTTGACCTCCACTCCTCCCAGGGATACACCCTCCTCCTCTGCAACAACCCCTTGCCCTCCCTCTGACAGCCTCCTGGCCTCAGAGCCCCCAGAACAGCTCTTCTCCCTGTGCCACCCTGATTCCCACCCATTCCCCTGCCTAACCAACCTGCTGATGCCAACAACTTTGGGCTGCTGACCCCTGGGGGACCTCCTCCTCCTCACTGGGCCCTGGAACCTCTCCTGGGCAATGCTATCCCAAACCCTGGTGAAAGGCCTCCTAACAGCAGGCCTTCTGGTGGATGGGGCCCAGCCATGGACAACTTTCCCCCTCAGTGCAGAGGCAGGAATAACTACTATTACTACTACAATGCTGGATCCCTGCCCTGAACCCAAAATGCACAGGACAATACTCACAATGCACTGGCTTGAAAAGGGAAGCTAGACATTCAGAAACTGGAACTCTTCAACAGCTGAGACCCTTGGAAATGGTGGACCTTCCTGACACAGTGTCTTACAATGTTTCAAGCCAAGCTCATCACTTTCCAGCTTGAGAGCTCATGAAAGGCCTTTGCCACCTCCTACTTGCAGGGCATTGCCTTTGATCATTATACAGCACTGCTCCAGTTTGACTCCAACAACCCAGTACTTATCAATTGGCATGCCTTTATTCAAGAGTTCTCCAGTAAGTTTGGAGTGTTTGACACTGTAGCAGAGGTGGAAGAGAACCTTAACAACCTCCAAATGTGTGACAACAAATGATTCATGACCTTCATCATCTGATTTGAACAGGAGGCCTACAAAACTGGTTGGAACAACAACACCCTCCAATTTGTCCTTCACTGTGCCCTCCCACAATGGATTAAGAATGTCCTCTGCCTTGCACCCAAGCAGCCCATGTATGACAGATACAAGGCTCTCATCACTCAGATTGACTAGCACTATTGGGAAGACTGGAGCAAAAACCAAGGCCTGCAGAACAACTAGAACCCCTCCAGCAACCCTGGCTGGCAGCCCAGAGTGACCAACAACAATTGAACCCTTGCTCCAATGATGTCTGCCAACCCTGTGCCCTGCTTTTCCTGTCAGGTTCTGCTGACCCAGAGACTCAGCTACATTAGGTGAGTTCCTTACTAGGTGGACATGATGTCTACACTCACAATCCCTGGAAGGTCTGGAATACTCTGGTGGGCTGGACAAAAGAGCAGGAGTAGCAGACAAGGGGGGTGAGTACAGTACAGAGCTCCAGAGATGAGATATCAAGGGCTCAGTAAACTTGGGGTTGGACTCTGAGTTGAGAGTGCAGGGTTCTGGAGATTTTATGAGTGTCAAAATAGAGTTGAGATAATGAAGATGAATATAACTGGGGAGTCAAGACAAGGTGAGAGACTGAAGAAAGTGAGATGAGATGAGACTTAGGAAATAGATGAGAGGCTAGAGACAAAAATGGAAACTGATAAGATCAGAACTGATAAAATTTGAGAAAGATGAGATTGGGAACAATAAGATTCAATGAGATGATATGGAACAAGAGGACAGAGACATGAGAGACATAACAAACATGAGAACGTAGGTAATATCAAGACTACTTAACTATTACTATACTATGGCTTAAGTACCTGCAGGGAGAACTCCTCTAAGACTGCAGGTCTGAGGTTGGATCATGCAGGTGGGTCTCAGATATGGTTGTTTGGGGCATTCTGAGACTGGCTAGTCAGGTGGCAGTATTGTCTTGATACATAACCATGATGTGTGCCAGGGAAGGATGGACTTACCTGGACACTGAGGGGATGTTGGGGAGATTATGGGGACTGCTGGAGAAGCATTGGAGTTTTCTGGAGAAGCCTTGAGAGTTGCCAAAGTGGGTACTGGGGGTAGGGAAGTGTCATAGAGGTTGGGAGTGAGGGGGAATACATTCCAGGCTTACTGAGCTGGTTCAGGGGAGGTCCAGAGTGAGGCAGGGGTTCAGGGACAGGTTGTGACATCACCCCACCTTCAGTGTTAAGACCCTTCAAGGTGCAGAGATATTTCTGATGGTCTGTGGTGGCATAGGAATTGAAGTTGAAGTGCGGTGTCTTCTTCAACTAGAAGCTCATCAAAAAGAAATAAAAGAGGCCCTGACATGTCCATCATATCACAGTTATTTCCTTATGCTCCCCCCACTATGACTACTTCTTCTTTGTCATCATCCCCAACCCCACTCCCCTCCAACAAGAATGCCATTGACATCTGGGTGGCCTATGAGAAGCATCAGATGGAATATAACTGGTAGCAGGATCATCATAGGGTGGATGCGATGTACCACCACCATGAGTGTTCTGACCCAGAGATGACTTCTACTAACCTTCCACCTAGAACTATCCCTCACAGTAGCCAGGTTGTCTGGGGGTCCTTCCCTCTTTGGGATCCTGGGACAGTCCACTTGGTCAGCCCCCAAGTCTTTGAGCTGACCTCCCAGGTCAGAGTTGGAACTGGGGGCAGTGCAAGTCATTCCAGAGGCCCAGTGCATTTGACAGGAAGAGGTTTTGGTGGAGAGGTTTGCAGAGGCAGTGGGGCAGATTCAGGGGCCCCCCACCCTAGCATGGTGTCAGGTGGAAGCCCTGGTGAGTCGGTGTCCTATATTGTAATGCATGTTCCTGACTAACTGGTGGTCCAGTGTGTTACTTGTGCTTGTTGCTGGGAGGCATGTGAGTTCAAGGAGCTAGTGGTGGGATCTCATCAGGACTCCTTTGTATGTTTGCCATGTTGTGCAAGGCACAAAAAGTGTTCCATTTCCTGGGAGTGGCAGATGGTTAGTATTGTGGTGGAGCAGAGTTGGAAGCAGGAGTGGGTCTCAGAGCAATTGGGGGAGGAGCAGAGGGGCTGAGTATCTGGTGGCATGTCACAGTCCATGCATCCTGTGGGGGAGGGTAGGGAAGAAGAGGGGTGACCCTGAGGGAAGGTGGGGCTGCTGCAGGGTGAGCATAGAGAGGGGGTCCCATCCTCCAGGGATAAGGGGAAGCATAGGGCATCCCCCTACCAGAGGCAGGGTCAAGCAAGAGGCTCTGAGGCAAGGTGATGTTGGCTGGTCCCCCAGGACTGCATGTTTACTCTCCAGAAACAGGAGTTGTAATGGGGTTGTCTGGGGATTCTGTCCTGCATCAGAGGGTACTGGAGCTTGAGGGTCACTTGGTGGTGCAAGGAGAGGAGCTCTGGGGGTTGCAGGAGGAGTTGGCAGCAGCATGGTGGAATTGGGATGTGGCAAGGCAGGATCACAAGTCTGCTCTGTGGGTGGTGGGGGAGAGGGGTGTTGAAGTTCAGGGACTCTGGGGGCATTTGAAACAGTTGGAGGCCCAACCAGAGGGAGTGGCAGCAGTGGAGCATTGAGGGGGCCCAGACCCTGGGGCTGTCTGGGAGGAAGAGGGGAGGTGGCACAAGGGATGGTTGACTAACAAGGCAGTCATGGGGTGGAGAGGGGTCCTTTGTGAGTGTCTTCTAGGTGCTCCAACCATTCTTTACTAACCCTTGAGCTCTTGTTCTAGATTGGGTGTGCAAGCATTGAATTTTCCTGGACAGGGCTTCCACTGCATTTGCCTCAATTTAGGATGGTATGTGAGGAATGCCTGGGGACCCTTCCCTGGAGCTTGACCAGGGTATTGGGCAGATGGGGCAGCTTTTGGCAGGTCATTGGTGGAGGGACTTGGCAGAACCAGGTCATGGTGGGAGGTGGCAATGGACATTGAGGAGCCCTTGCCACAACACAAGGAGCTTCTGGGGATCATGGTGGTGCAGATGGAAATGGACCTGGTAGTGGTGGCAATGGAGAGGAGGTCTCCAGAGGATGGATGAGGAGGTAGTATTTCTGGGGCTGGGGCAGTTCTTTTTGGACTCTTACCTCATTGTAATGTACTTTCAATATATATTGTATCCATAGCACTGTAAATAGTAATTTTCTTGTCATCTCATTGCAATTTTTTAGTTTGTATAAGGGAATGTGAGAGAAGGAACATAAGTGGTGTAGGTGGGAGTTGAATCCCTGCTGAATTCAGAGGTGGGGGTTATGCCCACTGAGGCCATCTGTTCATGCTAGTCCTGGGGGTCCTGGGGCTTGGTGGGATGTTGTCAATGGAAGTCCTGAAGTTTGGTGGGGGCTCTGGAGAGGTTTTTCTGGAGTTCCCAGGTGTTGTCCTCAGGTCTGTAGCCTTTCCAATGAACCAGATACTGGAGTTGCCCACAGATGAGGTGGGAGTTGAGGATATGATCAACCTCATAATAGTACTCATCCTTGACCTCAACAGGTGGGGGTCAGCCCAAGTGCTGGCTGGGAAAGGGGTCTAGATCATACTTCTTGAGGAGTCAGATGTGGAAGATGGGGTGGAGGCCCTTCAGTCCCAGGAATAAGTCAAGCTTGTAGGCATGAGTCAAGACCTTCTGGAGAATCTTGAAGGGATCCAGTCATTTGTGGTTGAGCTTCACTGAGGGCCTCCAGGTCCTGAGGTTGTGTCAGTCAAGCCAGACAAGAGTACCAGGGGTCAAGTCAGGGGTCACTTTGCATTGAGTGTCAGCATGCTTGGAGTAAGCTTGGTTGGCAGTGTCAATCTCATCCTGGAGGAATTGGTGAAGAGACCAGAGGTTCTTGGTGACTTTGTGGACAATGTGCAAGGGGATGTCCTTGAGGGACAGGGTGAGCCAGGGGTTGTAGCCTTTGTTGGTGAAGAACAGGGAGACCCTGGTGGCAGAGTGGGGAGCATTGTTGTAAGTAAACTTGGCCAGGGGCAGTTCTGCATGCCAGTCATTCTGTAAATAATTAATGTAGAGGCAGAGGTACTGCTCTAAGGTCTGTTTTACTTGTTTTGTTTGTCCATCAGTCTCTGGGTGATAGGTGGTTGAAGGCTGGTCTTGATTTTGAGTGCCTTGCATAGAGATTGCCAGAACTGGGAGATGAAAAAGGGGCTGTGGTTGGAGATGATATTGTCTGGGAGTCTGTGTTGTTGGGGTCAAACCAGAGCAGTGCTATGTAGTGGTCAAAGGCAATGCCCTATAAGTAGGAGGCAGCAAAGGCCACTCATGAGCTCTCAAGCTGGAAAGTGATGGGCTTAGCTTGGAACATTGTAAGACATTGTGTTAGAAATGTCTGCCATTTTTGGGGGTCTTGGCCATTGAAGAGTTCTGGTTTCTGAATGTTGAGCTTTCCTTTCTGGGCCAGTGCATCATGTGTGTCATCCTGGGCATTTTGGGTTTGAGGTGGGGTCTTGGCATTGTAGTAGTAATAATAGTTGTTCCTGCCTCCATGCTGAGGGGGGAAGTTGTCCATGGCCAGGTTCCCTCTACCAGAAGGTCTATTGTTGAGAGGCCTGCCACTGGGGTTCAAGCCAGCATTGCTCAGGGGAGGTCCCAGGGCCCAGCAAGGAGGAAGGAGTCCATCAGGAGTCAGCAGCCCAAAGTTGTTGGCATCAGCAGGTTGGTTAGGCAGGAGAATGGGCAGGGATTGGGGTGGCACAGGAGGAAGAGCTGTTCTGGGAGCTCTGAGGCTGAGAGGCTGTTGGAGAGGGGGCAGGGGGTTGTTATGGAGGGGTGGGGCATATCTCTGGGAGGGGTGGAGGTTGACATGGGGGGATTAGTTCCTGGGGAGCTTGAGAGCTCCTTCTTGAGGGGCAGCCCCCTACTGGGGTTCTCCAGCTCATTGATGTAAGAGAGGGTGTGGGTGGAAGTGAGGTTGTCATTGGGAGGAGGGGGGTGGGGAAGTTTCTGGGTGGAGTGCTTGGGTTTGATGGGCTGGTTCCAGGTGTGGAAGGTGCTGAGGATGAAGTTGGCCCAGGGGCAAGTGGAGAGGGCCAGGGTATGAGCAGTGGGCTGATCAAATAACCCTCTGGCAGGGTTGAGGGACCTCAGGATATTGGATGCAGCATTGAGCTCTTCCTATTGTCAAGGAATGGGGGCCAAGGCCTTGGCCAGAGCTCTGGTGGGTTCTTCTTGTTGTACATGGAAAGAGTGAGTAGGGTCCAAGGAGTCTTCAAATGGCAGGAGTTTGGGCTGGTGTGTATTTTGTCAACTAGGGCATAGAGCTCTTCCTGGAGACCAGCATCAATCCTGAGGGTACTCCTGACATTCTTGGGGAGGATGCCTTGCTGGTAGCACTCATAGAAGTCCAGGAGGTGATCTGCCCAGGTCTCTGGTGTTCCAGAGATGTTCTGGTGTCCCAGACTGATGAGGAGGGCTCTTGTTCTTTTGACAAATTCAGCAGGAGCTAGGCAGAGCAAGCAGAGGACCTCATCATGTTGGACATAGGCTTTGACTCTTTGCTGCCTAGGGGAGGGTGGGGCTTGGACAGGGAGGGCAGTGGAGGGTTGAGGCTGAGGGGAGAAGTATCTGTCAAGCTGTTTCAGGAAGACCAGGGCTGCAGCAGAGACAAGGTAGACATAGTAGGGCCTAAGGGGAAAGGCCAAGGATACCAGGGCTGTGGGTGCCCAAGGAGTCAATGGGGTGTTGGCTGTAGGCAGGAGTAGGTTTCTTTGATGGGGTACAACAAGGAGCAGCACCAGTCCAAAAGTGGGCCCTGACTAATAGATGGGCTGTAAGGGGTGGAATTTGGCTCTGGGTCCCAGTACCACAGAGTGGCTGTGACATAGCAGTCAGGCATTGGATAAAATGGGAGGTAGTAGGGGTTGAGTACTGGCCTACCATAATAGTTAGTTAGATAACTGGTAGGCAGATATGTGGGACTGTAGTTAGACATTGGGAACAGAGTAAGGGGGGAGTCTTGATATTATGTCAGGTTCTGCTGACCTGGGGGCTCAGCTACACTGGGCAAGTCCCTTACTAGGTGTTCATGACATCTACACTCACAATCTCTGGCTCTGGTGAGCTCCAAAAGAGTGAAGTGAGGTGGATGAAGATGATAGCAGTGGTCCAGGGAGGTCCGGGATGCTCCAGTAGGTTATACAGAGGAGCAGGTGATGGGCAAGTGGTGGACAAGCATGGTATGGAGCTCTGAAGTGGTGAACAAGAACTTGGCAAGTCTAAGTTATGAGTATGGGAAGTCTTTAAAGAGTTCTGGATGGAAGGGGCTTCAATGGGGAACAGGAGTGGCTGTGGATTAACCAGGGAAGTCAAGACAAGGCATGAGATAGAAGGAAATGAGACAAGGCAAGACTTGGAAAACAGACAAGAGACAGGGCATGAAAATGGAAACTGATAAGATTGAGACTGATAAGATTGAAACAGATGCAATTGGGAGATGATAAGATTCAATGAGATAATATGGAACAGGAAGATGGAGACACAAGAGATATAACAAATATGAGAACATAGGTAATATCAAGACTACTTAACTATTACTACACTATGGCTTAAGTACCTGTAGGAAGAACTCCTCTGGGACCACAGGTCTGAGGTCAGATCATGTGAGTGGGTCTTGGGTATGGTTATTTGGGGCATCCCAAGACTGGCTAGTTGGGTGGTGGTATTGTCTTGATATATAACCATGATGTGTGCCAAGGGAGGGTGGACTTACCCAGACACTGAGGGGATGTTGAGGGGATCATGGGGACTGCTGGAGAAGCATTGGGGTTTTCCAGAGAAGCCTTGGGAGTTGCCAGAGTGGGCACCAGGAGTAGGGAAGTGTTGTAGAGGTTGGGGGTGAGGGGGAATATGTTTCAGGCTTACTGGGCTGGTTCAGGGGAGGTCTGGAGTGAGGTGGGGGTTCAGAGACAGGTTGTGACAGATGGATGCCATATATCATCATTGTAAGTGTTTTGGTCCTAGAGATGAGGCCTACTGATCTTCATGTAGAGTTGTCCCTTGCAGTGGCCAGGCCTTCTAGGAGCCCCTCTCTTCCTAGAGGTTCAGAACTGCCTGCTTGGCTAGTCTCTGCTGACCTGGCAAGTCAACCCCTTAGGCCAGTGCTGGGGCTGGGGGAGGTACAGATTGTTCCAGAGGCCTAGCAAGTGAGGTGGAGAGACATTATGGTGGAGAGGTTTGTGGAGGTGGTGGGGTGGCTCTGGGGGCCCCCCACCTCAGTGTGGTGTCAGGTGGAAGCCCCAGTGAGTTGTTACTCTTATAGTCATTTATATGCTCTTGGCTTTGGTAGCTGGATCCCATTGCAATTCTTCTGTGTGTCTGCCATGTCTACAACCTCTGGATGTGCAACAACAGATGATTCATGACCTTCATCATCCAATTTGAATGGGAGGCCTATGAAACTGGTTGGAACTACAATGCACTCTGATTTACTCTTTGCCACACCCTCCTGCAATGGATTAAGGATGTCCTCTGCCTTGCACCCAAGCAGCCCACATATGACAGATACAAGGCACTCATCACCCAGATCAACCAGTGCTATTGGAAAGACTGGAGCAAAACCCAAGGCCCATAAAACAACTGGAACCCCTTTGGCAACCACAGTTGGCAGCCTGGAGTGACCAACAACTCCCAGACCATTGCCCTCACAATGCCCACTAACTCTGCACCCCAGTTCTTTCCCAGACAAAGTCTGGCTAACACCACCCAACCTCTCAGACTCCAACCCCCTGCCCAGCTTAATGCTGCTGATCTCTATGATACCCTGGACCCTCCAGACCCCAGATTTGATGATTCCCTGGATCCAGACAATCCCCTGGACCTCATGAATGATCAGGAGGCCCTGTGCACCAATTGGATCAAGGACTGGCCCTGGATCAATGTCCTGACAGAAACCCAGGGATGTCAATGGAGGGAAGGGGCATGTGCTCTGTGTGGTGAGCAGGGTCATTTCATCAATGATTGCCCTAAACACCAGGTGATGGGACATGCCATCTGGACCATTGACAGGGAAGACTGTGACTATTAGTTCATGGAAAATGACTCAGTGGTTTAGGTCCTGAAGACATACTAAATTGTGGATCAGACTCCAACATCTTCTCTGCCCTGGCTACTTTCCTCCATGCAATGGTAATCACTTCAGACACCCTCCTGGTACACCTCCCCTCACACTCCACCCACAATTTCTTCCTCCACACCACCCCCCCCTTCTCCCCTGACTCCATACCCACCTTGATCAACAGCAGTGCAACAAACAACTTCATTGATGAATCCCTGGCAGCACTTGCTCCACAACCTCCCTGGCAACTTCTCCTTCTGATCCCCCTAAAATTCTTTGATGGCAACCTGACCTCCACCAGCAACATCACTCTGTAGAGACAAGGATCACTTTTGCCAATGAGCAACAGCAAGACCTCTGGCTATTGGTCATGAAGTTGCATGCCTCCACCCCCCTTATCCTCAGATTTTCCTGACTCTGAGCTATCAACCCTCATATCAACTGGCCAAGTCTCACTCTCTGCCTCAATCAGGATAATTTGCCCAACCTGGGACCAGTTCTCTTCAACATTCCTCCTACTCACAATGTCTCAGAAGTTACCCCTGACATTCCCTGAACCCCTCTGCAACTTTGCTCATAATCTACACAATCATTCATCATTAATGCCTGCCTCAGCAACTCTCCTACCATCCTCCCCACCCTTGTCAACAGCAGAGCCTCTGGAACCTTTGTTAGTGATTAGCTCAACCTCCCCCATGAACCCCTTGACATGCCTTTAGAGCTACAGCTGTTCAATGGAAGATCTGCCACCTCCAGGATTACCAAATTCCACCCTGGCTCCCTCACTCTTGACAATGGACTGCAGTTCCCAACCCACCTTTTTGTTATCCAACTTCCAGAGGTGGCCCTGATTGTGCTCAGACTACCCTGGCTGCACAATGTTAACTCTGACATCAACTGGAAGGACCTCACCATGTGGTTCTCCAGCCCCAAAGCATGCCTGGCAGCCACCATCACTCTCTGCCCTTACTTCTCCCACAACCCCAATGACTCTAATTTAGCCCCCAGCAGCATTGGAGCCACCAGAATACCCACCTTGCCTACAGACAACCCCAGAGAGGAGGAAGAAGTGCCCCTATCCCAAACTCCTGCAGGCACACCCCAATGGCTTCCCTCCAACATTCTCTGCAACCAATACAAGGGCCCAAACTACCCACTTGACCCCTGGCAACCCTGGCCCCCACCACTGCACCCCTGATGCCTGACACCATCAATTCAGAAGCCCTCAACATCAAAATCATCAGTGCCATTCCTTTCACATGGATCTTGCAGGATGGGACCCCTGCCTTCCAACTCCAGGTCACTTCAACACTTCTGAAAGAACATATCTGCACTGGCACCACCTCACCTGAGACTCCAAAGATAGAGGAACAAATATTATGCAAAGTAGTTCCTCCAGAGTACCATGAATTTGCTGATGTGTTCTCTGAAGGAAGCACAAAGGAACTTCCCCCACACTGATCCTATGACCACACAATCAATCTCAAAGCTGGCACCTCCCCCCCTTCTCTAGTCTGGCTACAACAATGTTCAGATCACTCTAGGACATGAATGGAAGACTGCCTCCTGCACCTGCTATGGCCTCTTTGAGTACCTTGGATGCCCTTTGGTATGATGAAATCCCCCACTACCTTTTCATACTTCATGAACAATATCTTCATTATTGTGTATTTGGATGACATCCTCATCTATTTGAACTCCCTGGAAGAACACCAGGGTCATGTCTGATGTGTTCTAGAATGACTCTGGGATTACCACCTCCATGCCAAACCCAAGAAGTGCTTCTTCCACACTACCAAGGTTGAGTATCTAGGAGTTATTGTCACTCCAAACAGCATACAAATGGACCTGGTGAAGGTAGAGGCCATTCTCAACTGGCCCCCACCCCAAAACATTAAGGAGGTACAGTCCTTTTTGGGTTTTGCTAATTTCTACCACCTATTCATTGATAACTACTCTGGCATCACAAAATCCCTCAATCAACTTATTTGGAAGGATACCCCCTGGGACTGGGACAGTAAGTGCCAGAGCATGTTCACTCTCCTAAAGAAGGCCTTCACCTTTGCCCCAATCCTCTGCCACTTTGACCTGACCCTCCCTATCATCCTTGAATGCAACACCTCTGACTATGCCATTGCTAGAATACTCTCACAAATGGGTTCTGATAGCAAGGATCTCCATCCCATTGCTTTCTACACCCATTCAATGATCCTTGCAGAGCTCAATTGTGACATTTATGACAAGGAGCTCCTCACAATTGTTGAAGCCTTCCAGCAGTGGAGGGCTTACCTTGAGGAAACCCTGCATTGCATACAAGTCTACTTGGACCACAACAATCTACAGTACTTCACAACCACCAAGCAACTCAGTCAATGACAAGCCCACTGGTCAGAAACACTGTCTGAGTATGACTTCACCATCCACTATCACCCAGGACAACTCAGAGCAAAACCTGACACTCTTACCAGAAGGCTGAACATCTACCCAAAGAAGTCATTTTGAGGCTGAACAGAACACTTTCAACCACTGCATGGTAATTCCCCCTGAACATCTTCATGCTATACTAATTATGAATGAAGAAGGGATTCTCCATCAAATCCAAAATGCCCCTCCAGACACCTACTTCACCTAACACAACCCCCAGAATAGCTTTGCCAATGCCCCACACCCTGACCCTGCCTTTACACTGTTTCCAGACCACCAACTTCTGCTCCAGGATGGCTGAATATATGCTCTGGACCACAAGTCCATCTGCCTTGACATTCTCTGGCAGCACCACAACCACAAGCTCCAGGGACACCCAGGAATGTGTAAGACCCTCCAACTGATTTTCTGGACTTACTTTTGGCTAGAAATGAAGAAAGATGTCACCTAGTACATACAAGTTTGCAAACTGTGTCTCCAAGTCAAGGTCCTCCAACATCACCTGTATGGTCTGCTGAAGCCCCTCCTCATCAGCTGCCACCCATGGTCCTTGATCTTGATGGACCACATTGTCAAACTCCTCAAATCCAAGGGTTTCAATGCCATCCTTGTCATGGTTTGCTGACTCACCAAGCAAGCATTATTCATCCCCTGCCACACCACCAACAATGCCCTGGAGTTTGCCAAATTATTCCTTGAACACATCTTCTCCAAATATGGACTCCCAGATGACATAGTCTCTGACTGCAGCCCCTTGTTCATCTCCAGGTTCTGGCAATCTCTATGCAAGGTGCTTAAAATCAAGACCAACCTGTCAACCACCTATCACCCAGAGACTGATGGACAAATAGAACAAGTAAACCAGACCTTAGAGCAGTATCTCTGCCTCTATGTTAATTATTTACAGAACAACTGGCATGCAGAACTACCCCTAGCCAAGTTTACTTATAACAATGCCCCCCACTCTGCCACTGGAATCTTCCCATTTCTCACCAACAAGGGTTACAATTCCTGGCTCACCCTGTCCCACAAGGACATCTCCTTGCACATTGCCTACAGAGTCACCAAAGACCTCCAGTCCCTTCACCAATTCCTCCAGGACAAGATCAACACTGTCAACCAAGCTTACTCCAAGCATGCTGACACTTGATGCAAAACAACCCCCAATTGGACCCCCAGTACCCTTGTCTGGCTTGACTGATGCAACCTCAAGACCCAGAGGCCCTCAGTAAAGCTTGACCACAAATGACTGGGTTCCTTCAAGATTCTCTGGAAGGTCTTGACTCATGCCTACAAGCTCAACCTACCCCCAGGACTGAAGGGCCTCCACCCTGTCTTCCATGTCCAACTCCTTGAAAGTATGATCTAGACCCCTTCCCTGGCCAACACCCAGGCTAACCCCCACCCATTAAGGTCAAGGACAAGTATCACTATGAGGTCAACCATATCCTTGACTCCTGCCTTGTCTGTGGACAACTCCAGTATTTAGTCTGTTGGAAAGGCTATGGATCTGAGGATGACACCTGGGAACTCTGGAAGAACCTCTCTGGAGTGTTAAAGTCTGGTGAAGTTCAACAGGAGCAATACACCATGAGTGGCATTAATTGGTGGCCAGCATCCTTTGTTTGGTGACCTTGGCCACCAATGACAATGGACATGAA
>JAGGAV010007801.1:0-64323 GCA_017657295.1 Termitomyces sp. DKA64
CCTCAGTCATGCCTATGTAGTGTAGTACAACTGAGCATTACCTGTAGATGATTTACAGTATGTTAGTCTACAGGAAATGAGTAAGTACAAGATAAGTAAAAATGTAAGAGGTAGGAACTCACCCTCAGTCATGCCTACAACTGAGGGTGGTTGTCTGTATATCTGATAGGTAAGCAGAGAAAAAACAATTAAGGTTTACTGCAAAGACTGGTAAATAATGATTGTGAGCAGTCTGCGCCAAGAAAAAAGAAAAGAAAAAAAACAAAATAAACATGGAAAAGATACCTAAAAAGAATTGTGTCTTGTAATGTATTGGTCATACAAGTCTATGCTCAACAGCCATCAAAGAGTTGAGGAATCAATTATGATGCCCTATCTTACCTCTCTCAGCTCATTGCTACACTTGAGAGCTCTCTTTTCATTGACATTACCCTTGCCTTTGCTTAGTTAGATTTTTGAAACCTTAGCAACCTTTTTAGACAAATACCACCTACAAGTACTTCCTTGTTTTGCCAATGTCAAATGCTAGCACCTACAGCTGTCAGGGGACTACCCTTTTTGACCTCTGCCCCTGTCTGACACTAACTCTCCTCCCCTGAGGCTAGTTTGATGGCTCCCAGGCATTCTATAGGTCCCCAGAGATCTCCAGAGAACCCCAGAACTTTCCATGATCTCTCATTGAGCACTTTGGCCATCTCCAGTCACCTACACAGCTGTTCCCATGCCTCTGCCACCTGTTGATGCACCACACCAAGCAGAGGGGATCCTTAGACTTGTTCTCTTTGGATTCCCCTCTGCTAGGTGATTGGTCTACTATTTGTATTGTCTATTACATATCTAATATACTTTGGATTCCCCTCTGCTAGCTGTGTGATCTAGCTGTTGCTCTCAGAGGTCACCCTTACAGCAGAACAAGTCTCCTATCCTGGTCCAGAAGCCCCTCATAGCCTACACAGAATCTCCAAGCCCCTATCTGTCACCTCCCCACCAGGCTTAAACACCCACAGAATTCTATGTCTCAGCTTGCCAATCCAGATACTCCCTCAGAGGCCCCAGCCTCTCAGGATGAGGCCTAGACTTGCCTGCTACACCTAGAGAACCAGGTGCAATTGACCCAATCTTTCCTCACACATCACATGACCAAACTCTCCACCCTTCATCAAACCACCAAACTCATCTCTGAGTCCCTCCAGGCACTACTAGAGCACCTGACCCCTACCTCCACACCACCCCCAGCTGCAGAAACATCCCCAGCAGCTCCTGCAGCCTTCCCAGCAGCTCTGGTAGCCCCCCAAGCATGGATCCCCTGTCCTGTGCTCCTGGACATGTATGATGCCAATCACTCCAGTGGAGAGCATTTCCTCCAGTCCTGCCTCACCTACATCCATCTTGGTAGGGATGCCTTTGACTCAGATGCACTGAAAATAGCCTGGGTTTTGTCATACATGAAGACAGGACATGCCTCCACCTATGTGCTATGGGTGTTTCAACACCCCAGAGGTGTCAGGAGTTTTGCAGATTGGGCAGCCTATGAAAAGGACTTCTGAGCAGAGTTTTTTCCAATTGACCCTGCCAAAATCACTGCCTTAGTGATGTGTGACCAGGACCAGTACAGGCAAGGGAAACAGATGCTGGATGGGTATATTGACTCCTTCCAGGTGCTAGTCAAGCAAGCAGCCTACCCTGACAGCCTCCAACTGTGCCTCATGTTCTGGGATGGCTTGCACCCCACATTAGTGGAACACATCAACAACCTCACCAAGGGCTACTCAGATGACAAGCAGATTGCCTCCTGGTATAAGATGGCCTGGGATCAGTGGCAGCTCATGGAGATTTGATGGGAACTATGCCACATGCACTTGATTCACTGCCCTGCTTCTGTCATCACTCTTCAGTACCCCACTCCTGCACTCCCAGCACCTGCCTCTGCTCTGGCCACCTCCATCCCATGACCCTTGCCATTGGGTTTACCCACACTGTGACCCTTACTGCCAGGCATCCCCATGGACATTGACACCACCTGACAGTATTGCTCCATGCTGCTACTGTGCCAGAGATGCCAGAAACCCAGGCACTTCACATGGCACTGTCCATTGGGTCTTGAGGTATGTTACCTCTCTATGGTGGAGCAGGAAGAGCTCCTCCTGCAGCTTTTGGCCACAAAGGACACTGCTGGAGATCCCTCACTGGATGAGCCAGCACTGGAGTTGGCTCCAGAGGAGAGTGGTGCTTGTGCCCCCCTCCCAGGTCTGGAGGAGGATTTTTAGTCAAGTGGCAGATGAGATCTACACCTCTGTCATCAAGTACCAACCAGTTTGCTTGTCTGTCAATAGAAAATGAAATTGCTTCCCTCAATATCAATGACCCTAAGACAAAAGAACCTTAGTACTCCCCTCCAGATGTACAAATACCAACTCCAGACTCCAAGCTGAGCTCCCTGATGCCTGTCAGGCCCCATCTGTGCTGCCCACCTGGGAACACTGATGGCCTCAGAAGTACATGGTAGCTGTGAACCCCTCAGCAAACTCCTTGCACCTCAACATGAAGATTGAGACCACAGACACCCAGCAGGCCCACAGAGTCACTGCCCTCCTGGATAGTGATGCTACAGAGCTGTTCCTGGACTTGGAGTTTGTTAAGTGCCACTGCCTGACCATGCAGCTGCTGTCCCAGCCTATTCCAGTGTTCAATATTGAGGGAATGCCCAATGAGGCTGGGGCCATCAACTCCATGGTTGATCTTGTTCTCAACTACTGGAACCACACAGACTGGGCCATCTTTGCCATCACCAGCCTAGGCAAGCAGGACATAATCCTCAAGTTCACCTGGCATTGGGAGCACACCCCTGAAGTAAACTGGGCCCAGGGTGAGGTGGCCATAGGCTGAAGCCCCCAGAGGTGTGCCACCTGTGCCACCAAGGTCAAGGAACAGCACTGGGCTGAGGTTCAAGAGTGCATGGCCATTCAGGCTTGCTGTGCAGGCCATCTTCTCTTCACAGATCTAGATCTTCTGGACTCCCCACCCTAGGCATTCTCTTGTAGAGAGGCCCTCTATGAGGATGACTGGAGTGGTGGCAGAGCCCCAGAGGAGGATCTGTCAGGGGAGTTCTGTAACTTGCACAATCTGGAGTCCCCAAATGAAGCAGTGGAGATTGGAGATTAGATATACACCACCACCCTATGCCCCTTACCCTCTATCATGGAGATCCAGGCCAGCCAGACCACCTCTCAGCAGCTGGCCCAGGCATTTGCAGTGAACTCCATGCCCCAGGAGCTCTGGGACATTGTACCTCCATATCTTCATGCATTCAAGGATGTGTTCTCCAAGGCCTCTTTTGACTCACTTGCAGAGCACAAGCAGTGGGACCACACCATTAAATTAATGCCAGACTCCAAGCCTGCAAGCTGTAAGGTCTACCCACTGGTGCCAAAGGAGCAAGACAAACTCAATGCCTTTCTACAGGAGAACCTGGCCTCTGGTCACATCTGCCCCTCCAAATCTCCAATGGCTTCTCCAGTCTTCTTCATCAAGAAGAAGGATGGCTCCTTCCAACTAGTCTAGAAGTACTGGGTGCTTAACACCATGACAGTGAAGAACCGCTACCCCCTCCTCCTCATCTCCAAGCTCATAAACAATCTCCAGGGTGCACAGTACTTCACCAAATTGGATGTTCAGTGGGGCTACAACAACATACAGATCTAGAAGGGAGATGAGTGGAAGGCTGCCTTCTGGACTAACCAGGGATTATTCAAACCTCTTGTCATATTCTTCAAACTCACCAACAACCCTGCCACCTTCCAGATAATGATGAACAACATCTTCTGGGACCTGATAGCTGAAGGCACAGTGTGTGTATACCTTGACAACATCCTCATTTACACCAAAATGCTAGAGGAGCACTGTCAGGTCATGTGCATTGTCTTGGAACATCTCTGCCTTCACCAACTCTATCTCAAACTGGAGAAGTGTGAGTTTGAGCAAACCCAGATCAAGTACCTTGGGTTGATCATCTTGCACAGAGCTGCAGAGATGGATCTGGTGAAGGTGGCAGGCATTGCAGAGTGGCCAGAGCCCAAGAACAAGAAGGAAGTGTAGGCCTTCCTAGGTTTCACTAACTTCTACTGGAGGTTCATCCAGGATTTCTCCCATCATGCCCGACTGCTGTTCAACCTCACCACCAAGGATGCCACCTGGAGATAGCAACCCCTGGAGCAGATGGCTTTTGACAATCTCAAGTGTGCTGTCACCTCTGGACCCATCCTCCCCTTCCCAGACAATGATTCCCCCTTCTGGGTGGAAGCTGAAGCTCCAACTTTGCCACCAGAGCTGTTCTGTCACAACAATCCTGGGAGGACAGAAAGTGGCACCCAGTGGCCTTCTGCTCAAAAAGTCTGAATGCAGTTGAGTGCAACTATGAAATTCATGACAAGGAGATGCTGGCCATCATCCAGTCCTTTGAGGAGTGGTGGCATTTCCTGGAGGGCATGTGGCATAAGTTGAAAGTATGGACAGATCACAAGAACCTTGAGTACTTTCAGACAGCCAAGAAGCTCAATCATCAACAGGCCCAGTGGTCCCTCTACTTAGCCAACTTTGACTTCTTGTTGCATCACAAGCCAGGCCAGAGCATGGGGAAGCCAGATGCCCTGTCCTGGAGCGTGGATCATGGCACTGAGGGAGACAACAACAGTAACATTATGCTCCTCCAACCTGAGTTGTTTGCAATCCAAGCCATGGAAGGCCTAGCCATTGAGGGGGTGGAGGTGAAGATCCTCTGAGACATCAGGTGGGAGAACTGGGACAGTCTGCAGGAAGAACTCATCACTCAAGCAGCCAGGGCACTCAAGTCCAGACATACTACTGGTGTCAAGTCAGTCCATGCAGACAAATGAGCCCTCTGCAATGGACTCCTGACCTTCCAGGATTGTATCTATGTGCCCAACAACCTGGAGCTCTGCTGGAGAATTGTAGAGCAACACCATGACTCCTGGATTGCAGGACACCCTGGCCAGTGGAAAACATTAGAGCTGGTGTCCCAGAACTATTGGTGGCCCCAGATGTTCTGGTATATTGGATCCTACACTATTACATGCAATCTGTCTCCAGACCAAGCCCCAACACTGCCTCTCCTCCAGTCAGCTGCACCCCCTGCCTGTCCCTGCAAAGTGATGGAGCATTGCCTCAGTGGACTTCATCATAGAACTCCCTGATGCCCATGGTTACAATGCCATCACAGTAGTGGTGGACCCCTGTGGCAAGCAAGCACACTTTATCCCTACTCACACTACTTGCTCTGCCATGGATGCTGCTAACCTGTACTAAAAGAACATCTGGAAGTTGCATAGCCTCTCTGACACCTACATATCTGACCAGGGCCCACAATTTGTGGCAGACTTCACTTGGGAGCTCTACCAACTACTCAATGTGAAGCTTCACACCTACACTGCCTACCACCTGCAGTCCAATGGCTAGACCAAATGCATGAACCAGGAGCTTGAACAATACCTTTGTCTTTTCTGCAATGAGCACCAGGACAACTGGGACAAACTCCTCCCCAATGCTGAGTTCCAGTACAACAACCATGTTTATGCAGCCACTCAGTTTTCACCCTTCTTCCTGGACACCAGACATCACCTGCACATGGGCTTTGAACCCCAGGCCCAACCTTTGGAGAACAAAGCCATGAATGAGTTTGTGGACCAGATGAAGATCATACAGGAGGAAGCCCAGGCAGTGCTGGCAAAGGCAAAGGATGACATGGCATGGTACCACAACTGCAGAAGGACCCCAGCACCCAAGTACAAGCCCAGAGATTGAGTCTACCTGGATACCTCTGATATTATAACCATCCAGCCATCAAAGAAGCTCTCACACCAACAATTAGGACCCTTCATGGTAGAATGGCAGGTAGGGCTCCTAGCTTATTGACTCTGGCTCTCCATGGGAATGTGCCAGCTCCATCCAGTCTTCAATGTGGTCAAACTGGCTCTGGCCCCAGCAGACCCTATCCTGGGATGATGCCCAGCACCCCCACCTCCTCTGGTGGTGGTCAACAACAGTGAGGAGTATGAGGTGGAGGAGATCCTGAACAGCCATTTATTCTGGCAGGGACTACAGTACAAGGTAAAGTGAAAAGGCTACAGAATTGAGGACATCTCTTGGAAACCCTGGGAGAATGTGCATACACCCAGACTGGTCAGGGAGTTCCACCAACAACACTTGGATGCACCCTGGGCCATACAAAAAATCTATCCCCTCCCACTGGTGGACTAGGTGATCCAGAACTTTTTCTACCCTGCATATTAAGACACCACATGCTAGAGGGGGTGATGTCAGGGGACTACCCTTTCCAACCTCTGCCCCTGTCTGACACTGACTCTCCTCCCCCATTTCTGCTCCCTCAAGGCTTGTTCAATGGCTCCCAGACATTCTATAGGTCCCCAGAGATCTCCAGAGAACCCCAGAACTTTTTGTGATCTCTCATTGAGCACTTTGGCCATCTCCAGTCACCTACACAGCCATTCCCATGCCTCTGCCACCCATTGATGTACCACACCAAGCAGAGGGGACCCTTAGACTTGTTCTCTTTGGATTCCCCTCTGCTAGGTGATTAGTCTACTATTTGTATTGTCTATTACATATCTAATATACTTTGGATTCCCCTCTGCTATCTGCATGATCTAGCCATTGCTCCTGGAGGTCACCCTTACAACAGCTAGCTATCTTGTGCTACTATTATCCTTTTGCCATAGTGCTAACATTTCCATTAGTATCTAGCAATCTGTTCTGGGTTTACCCAAAAAGGCTCTACTTCCCAACTTTGTTGTTATTAATGACTTCAAGATTTTGGTGCCTAAGATTTTAGTGCCCTTTGTCCTGCCACCCACCAAGTGTCTTGGCTGTTTTTGGTGACTACCAAGGTATTGGTGATTATCTGCATTGCATCTTTCCCTTAGCAACCTGACTATTAGCTCCTAGCAACTCAAGCTAGCATACTGACCCTCTGCTTCTTTGTCCATAAACCAATCTCCAACAACTATATAACTTGCACTAGTTTTGCTGTGACTTACTCAACTTACTCCCACCTTATACCAAGCTGACCTGTGAGGGGATGCCTGGTCATGGACACCCCAGGCAATGCCCACCATTCAAAACCTGACCATCAGGCCAGAGACAAGCAGCAAGCAAGCTGGCCAAGTGGCACAGTAGGCAAGAGGCAGCAACTAGTGGATGACAATGGTGGAGGGCAAGGCAGAAGACAAGGGGCTGCACTGGCCAGGCTTACTGTCCCACTAATGAATAGACCTGGAAGCAGTGCTATTGTCAGGACTGGAGGATGTTCCATGCCCCAGTCCATTATATATACTACATTGACTAGTATGATGACTACTACCCATTGACTAAGAGGGGGCCACTGACTACAAGCTGTTGAATAAGCAGGCTGTATGTAATAGAGGCTATGTAAGTGACAGTAATCCTGCTGAGTAATGCCAAGGTAAGTATGTAACTAAGTATGACACATAGGGTGGGCACAGAGCTGGCTAGACCCATGTGAAAGATAGAACTAAGACAGTGAGGGGGTCAGAAGGTGCAAGGGTGGCCAGGACAATGACTAGAGTAGAGTGCCAATGGTCGGAGGCTAAGCCTAGCAAGGGTGAGATGGTGCTAAGGACCAGTCCCCTGACACTGACTGCAAGTGCTAATCTATCTCTATCTGGCTGTCTTTCATGTTTCCCTGCATAGCAGCTAGGAAGCATAAAATCACATCAACATCTAGATGCTTGAGCATGTCCCAGATTATGAGGACCTTGGCCATGACATTGAAGATGCATGCACAAACATAACTTAAGTCAAACATGACCATATTAACCAAAGAATGGAGTTTCTAGTAGGAAAAGCTTACAACTTCTATAATTATAGTGTCTCCCTTCATCCTGAGTGCCGGGCATTGAAAAAATTCTTCATAGAGCTGTTCAATTTACTGCTTTCCTACAGATTTCTGTAATTAGCAGCATGACAAGCTTAAAAGTTTCACTCAAGATAATAAATCAGTTTTCAGATACATTGCAGATTCTGACAGGCTGTTCATGATTGTGGGTGCTGATAATAAGCATGCATATGTTGTCAAGTTGTTTGATAGTTTTAGGCCTTCCCTTAATAAGGCTCCTCTCTATAAACACATGAAACTGGAGTATATTTCTCAGAAAAAATATGGTGTAGGAGACAGAATACCAGGAGCTGGCAGAGGACATTGACTCATAGGACTATGCTGGAAGCCATGGTCATAATTGCAAGAACAGCCTGAACCATCAGAATAACAACTCACATGCCTTTCAATCATGGGATGAGACTTCTAAGTCTACAAAGTCCCAGTCTCCCCTCTGCATGAAGAACTTCTGATTGACATTTATTAGAAGAACCAACACTACCCTGGATTTGTTGTCAGTGGGCAAGGAAAGTAACAATAATGCCCAACCACCCTGTTGAACTGAGACTACTGATGTGACCAAATGGAATGAGGATCAGGCAAGCTCTTCTCTAAGAAAGAGAGGAAAATACTCAGAGAAGCCAATAAATGCTTCTTGTGTGAACAGGAGGGCCATTTTGCTCATATTTGCCCCACAAAAGGCAAGGCCATGTCTCAGAAATGGAAAACCACCTAGGCTGAGTACCTTTGATGTCTGAATGAACCTGGAGCAAGCTCAATAGTCACATGTCAATAGCCTTGGCAAACCACAGAGATATCCATTGGTATGGCTGGATGGTCTTCTGAGTCACTGAGCTTGGATATTCTATGTACCTGGCCAAAATAATATGATGGCAACCATCTCTGGATATAGAGTCAGTCTCAGATTCTGAAGCTGAATGGAAAAAAAGACTAAGTTCCATTTTAGACCTGCCAGATGACCTCCTGACTCCTTTGGATCTTGGAAGGAGTTTTATAGTGCCACCAATGATTTTTTATTGGTTTATTGGCACCAAGTTAAAAATGCTGAGGAGAAGTTAGTCATGCTGGACATCAATTCAAGAAGATATGACCTTGGTAACACAATAAGTTGTAATAAAGTGAAACAGATGCTGGAGAATATGCAGCCATATTCAGGTGATCTTGCTAATGTCCTCCAATTCCAAGGCTGTTGTTTCAAAACAAGCTCCATTTTGCATAATGAAGTTCTACTTCACAACAAGGTCTTTAATGAGTTTGAAGTCATCACCCAGTCAGCTGTGGAAAGGTGCTGCTTTGCAGTTGATGATTGGTATGCAAGTATATGCAGTGCACATACTTAGGTGCCATATCATCAAAAGTCATTCTATAAAGTGAGCCTTACAATTGATATGTTTGCATGTGATGTATTCTTGAAGCAATAGCTTCTTATCTCTGAGATGCAGAAGACAGGGTTCATCAGTCCCATTGATTTAAAGTCATTCTGGATGGACCAACCTACAATATATATATATATGATCAACACTTAGATTTCAGGATCTACATTGGTCTTCAGCACCTCAAAAATGAATTGTTCAATATGGCTGTGTAAGGGTGACCTCCTGGAGTGATGGCTAAATCATGCAGCTAGCAGAGGGGAATCCAAAGTATATTAGAAATGGTAACCAATGATACAACTAGTAACTAATCACCTAGCAGAGGGGAATCCAAAGAGAACAAGTCTAAGGATCCCTGCTGCTTGGTGTGGCACATCAGTCGGCAGCAGAGGCCTGGAAACAACTGTACAGACAACCAAAGCTAACCCTAACCTCAGAAAAGTGCTCAACAAGGGATTATGGCAAGTTCTGGGGGTTTCTAGAAAAGGAGAATGACTCCCAGAGATCTCTGGGGATCTGAAGAGCACCCTGGAGGTGCTGAACAAGCCTTGGGGAAGGGGAGTGGGTTGAGGAGAGTTGGTATAGATTAGATGCAGAGGTCAGAAATGAAGTCCCCTGACCCCCTCTAGCATGCAGCATCTTGACATGCAGGGTAGAAGAAGTTCTGTATCACCTGGTCAGCTGGTGAGATGGGATAGATCCCTTGGATGGCTTGGGGTGCATCTGGGTGCCTCTGGTGGAACTCCCTGATGAGTCCAGGCACATGCACATTCTTCTGGGGTTCCCAAGAGATGCCCTCAATTCCATAGTCCTTCTACTTCACCTTGTATTGTAGCCACTGCTAGAATAGGCAACTATCCAAGATCTCCTCCACCTCATACTCCTCATTGTCATTGACCACCACCAGGGGTGGCAGGGGTGCTGGGTGTCACCCCAGAATAGGGTCTGCTGAGGCTGGTGTTAGTTTGACCACATTGAATACCAGATGAAGCTGGCACATTCTAGCAAGGAGCCAGAGTCAATAAGCTAGGGGTCCTACCTGCCATTTTACTGTAAAGGGTCCCAGTAGTCAGTGCAAGAGCTTTTTTGACAGTTGGGTGGTCATAATATCAGGGGCATCCAGGTAAACTCAATCTCTGGGCTGGTACTTGGGTGCCAGGGTCCTTCTGTGGTTGTAATATTGTGCCATGTCATCCCTTGCTTTTGCCAGAGCTGCCTGGGCTTCCTCCTGTGCAATCTTCATCTGATCCACAAACTCATTCATGGCTTCATTCTCCAAAGGTTGGGCCTGGGGTTTGAAGCCCATGCATGGGTGATGTCTGGTGTCCAGAAAAAAGGGCAAAACTTGAGTGGCCACATGAACATAATTGTTGTACTCAGCAAATGCCTGAGCCAGCCACTGGGAGGTGGTCTGGCTGACCCAGATCTCCACAACAGAGAGTGGGGAGCATAGGGTGGTGGCATATTTCTGGTCTCCAACTTCCATGGCCTTGTCTAGGAACTCCAGGTTGTGCAAGCCACAGAACCCCCCTCCTAGTTCCTCCTCTGGGCCCTACCACAATCCTGGTTGTCCTTGTAGAGAGCCTCTTTATGAGAGAACACTAGGGGCAGGGGGTCTGGAAGGTCTAGATCAGCAAATGGGAGGTGGCCAGCACAGCAAGCCCAAATGGCTGCATGCTCTTGAACCTCAGCTGTAAGGGCAACCTCTGGAGGCTGCAGCTAGTCTATGGACATAGCTACTCACCTGGCAGAGGGAGATCCAAAGAGAACAAGTCTAAGGAGCTCCCTGGCCAGGTGTGACACTTCAGGAAAACTTCTAACCCTAACCCAAAAGTGCAAACTCTGGAAATTGCCATAACTCCAGAGATTTTACTGAAAATGGAAATCCATCATAAATGGCCTCAATCTCTGGACTCACAGCATGTGACCACATAAAAATATAACCAAAAGATAGCCCTTGGTTGAAAGTATTTGTCACCAGAACATGGGAGGACAGTGATGAAAGGCAGGCTTGGAACAGAGGAAACAAACCAGAGGGTCCAATATGAACAGTCCCTTGACATTAGCCCAGCATTGTTCCTTGACCTTGATGGCACAGGTGGAGCACCTCTGGGGGCACTGGCTCATGTTTACCTTGCCCCAGGCTCAATCTACTTCACAGGTTTGCTGAGTATCCATGGTCTTGATCCTCATGTCAAGGTGCAAGGAGTTCACTGAAGGGTTCATGGCCACTATGTACTGCCAGGGCAGTTGGTGTTCCCAGGTGGGGCAACACAGACAGAGCCTAGCTGGTGTCAGGGAGCTTGGCTTAGGATCTGGAGTGGGTGTTTGTATGTCTGGAGGGGAAGACTGAGGTTCTTTTGTCTTGGAGTTGTTGATATTGAGAAAGGCAATTTTATTTTCTACCAATAGACATGTGAACCTGTTAGTACTTGGCAATGGAGGCATACATCTCATTCATTGCTGGACCAAAATCCTCCTCCAGGCCCAGGAGGGGGGTGCAAGTGCTGCTCAATGAGTTGTTTGCAGGAAGACCAAGAAACAAGACTACCATTGAGGTCATAACACCATCTGCTTATTGACCTTTGATCATACTGATCTTGGGCCCAATTAGCATCACTCCAGCCAACCAAAAGGACATTATTATTGTTGCTATTTCCCAACTTTAGAGAGTAATATTTCATCCTCTTCAAGTAGTATAAAACATGCTTACAGCCTGCAAGGTGAGGGATACCTGGATTATTAGAGAATTGAGCCAGGAGACTGACCAAAAACTGGATGTCAGGACATGTTTGCATTGCATAGAGCAATGAGCTGACTAAAGATAAGTAGTTCAGACCATTGGCATAATTCAGATATGTATCTCAATCCTCCTCTGTAATGGATGCTTGTAGTAGGGACAAATTATGATTGGTCAGCAGGGGTGTGGATACAGGATGGCAAGAGGTCATTCCAAATTGTTTGAGGATTGAATCAATATAAAGTGATAAATCATGTGATTTTGTCAGTTTTGTTTGACTTGAAGGCTGAGAATATAATGTATCTTGCCTAGATCAGTAATATCAAATTGTTGATCCATGTTTCTTTTAAATGATGTGATCCTGATAAGGTCTCTTCCTGTAATGGCCATGTTGTCAACATAGATAACAACAATAAGAATAATGCTGTTCTCTTCATGAAGAACATAAAGACAATCATCAGCATGAGAAGGTTTAAAACCTAAATTCATGAGAACATCATGAAGCTTTTCCTTCTACTTTTGCCCAGCTTGTTTAAGACCATAGATGGCCTTTAACAACTTCCAATAATTGGCATTGCCTACCCCTTTACATGCTTTCATATAAATCTCTTTGTCAAGGTTTCCTTCTAAATAAGTGCCTATTACATCAATTTGATGGATTTCAAGGTCCAGGGTCACAGCTAGGGCAAGAAATACCCTAAGTGTCATGAACTTTGCCACTGAAGAAAAAGTATCATTGTAATCAATGTTGGGAATCTGGGAGAAATCTTGAGCAACAATTTGAGCTTTGTACTTAGCATGTTTGCCATTTTGGTCAAGTTTCTCCTTGAGAACAACTTTACTTCCCACCAAACATTTACCAGGAGGTAAGTCATTGACTTCTATGAAAACTTGCTTCTTGACTAATTGTTTGTACTCAGCCTGGATGGCTTGCTGCCAGTTGTCAGCTTGAGGGGATTGCAAAGCATCTTCAATATGAGGTCCTGAAACAGCCACAAAAGCCATGTGTTTGGCATGTTCATCAGACTCTGAACTTTGTTGATATCTAATTGGAATTCTCTTCATGTGTCAATGACATTTGTTTGGGTAAATCCTTCCATTTGGACATTTTTCATAGAGCAGGAGGCATGTTGAGATTGTGTGATTGAGGAGGAGAAGAGATTGGGGGAGAAGCAGTTGGATATTGGAGATCTTCAACAGGAGTGTCTCTTTCATCATCTTTGTCAGGTAAATCCAGCATTTCCAACATTGTTTCTACTTCTGATTTGGAGGATGGGTTAGGAATTGATACTTGACTAGCAGAGGTTCCTTCAGGATAGATTGCTGTGTTGATAAAATCATCAATTTCATCTGTAGATAAACTGGTAAGTCCTGGATCAAGGCATGCCAGCTCACTCAGCATATCATCCTCATAGAATTTGACATCCCTTGAAGCAATTAATTTCCCATTCTCTAAATCTTCAAGTTTGTATCCCTTTGTCTCATCCAACCACCACCCCAACATTCTGACATGTACCACACAAGATTCCAACTTGCCTCAACAAACTTCCTTGGGAATGTGAGCTCATCCCATGGATCCAAAGATTCTCATATGAGACAAATCAGGTTTTCAACCATACCACTTGGTGTAAGGTATTTTGCCCTGAAGTGCTGACATTGGCATGACTGAACAGATGTATACAGCATATAAAAACACTTTGCCCCAATAGTGTAAGTCCATTTTAGTAGCATGTAACATGCTTCAAACCATCTCCATCAGTATCATGATGGTATGTTCAGCAATACCATTTTGCTGAGGTCAGTAAGGGTTTGTGGTTTGATGCATGATTCTGTTTTGTTTACAAAATTCTTGCATTGCAGAATTAACACACTTGTTGCCATTGTTGGTCCTAATAATTTTGACAGGCTTTCCACCTTCACATTCATACCAAGTGACTTTATTTCAGACCATCAAATAGACTTCATCCTTATTCTCAAGGAGCTCACTGGAGGGGTAACATTGACTTGCTTCCACTACAACTAGTGCATATCATTTGCCATTCCACGTAGGCATGGACATAGGGCCAGTCAAATCCTTGACTAACAATTTGTTTATATTGTAGCATGTTTGACTGGAGTCTGGGAGAGGAGGTTGTGTAGACTTTCCTTCAGCACAGCTGCTGCAAAGCCAATCAAATTTGCATGTTAACTTCAAGTTTATACAGTCACAAGGTCACTGTTGACCATCAATTTAATAATTTATGGGCTGATATGTCCCAAATGTCAGTGCCATAGCTGCATGGTGGGTTGACTAGCTATATAAGCCACCTTGTTTTTGTCAATGCCCATTGTTATTACAATTTGGTAAAGGGTTCCTTGCATCCTGATCAGATTGGCCTGAAGAAACTCTTTCCCATTCCAGGTGAGACTGATGCCATGTGGAAGGCTATTGAACATGACTCCAGCCCTATGGAGCAAGCTGAGGCTTATGAGATCTGCCCCCAAAGCAGGAATATGCAAGACATTGTGTAATTGGATGTCAGTGATGCCACTTGTCAAGCATGTCCTAAAGGAAATAGTTCCTTTTCTGGCTACAGGTAATGTGTTCATGCCACTGACCAAAATGTGCTGGTTATCAACCTTTTGATAATTCTTGAAGTGTGAATGATTTGCCACCATATGGCAAGAAGCAGCACTATCAAGCAGGAGACCTGAAGGCATCCCATTGTTAGTAGCCATCAGCAGCTTGCCAACTTCACACAAGGTCAACTCTGTCATAGTGAGCAACATGTTTGCCTTGCTGACAGATTTCAATTTATTCAATTTAGGACATTTCAGGCACCAGTGGCCTTTATCACCACAGTTATGGCAAATGTCATCAGGCTTCGGTTCATGTTTTGGTCTCGCATTCTTCTTGGTATGTTTGGAGTTGGATTTGCTCCCACTCAAATTGTGATTGTTTTTTGAGATAAATGCTAATGTTTTATTTGAGGCAGAATCTTCCAGTGTAAGTTGGTCATAAAATGACAACAATTTGGTCGTGACCACCTTCAAAGTGAGGGTTGCACTGCGAAGTAATAGATTCTGCTTGATGACTTCCCAAGTCGGGGTCTTCAGCAAGGACAACAGCATTGTGTTTAGGATTGTATAGTCATCAATATTATGACCTGCATCTATGAAGCGACAGCAGATGCTCATATAAAACCCGAGATGGTCAGTCAGGGTGAGTGTCCATCCCAACTCTTCACATATAGCTGTTGATAGTAGTAGTGGACATTCACTCCACTCTGCTGGTTGACGTAATTCTTCCGAAGTTGGTCCCAGACTTTTTTAGAACTGGCGTAGTCCGTGATGGCTTCGCGCTGTCTATATTCAATTGCGGCATGGACTAATCCAATCGCAGAATCGTCTTTGATGACCCAGCGCTCGTACTTGTCAAGCCCATGCTCCCAAGTTGAAAATTCCTTCGTTTGCATGACCTTCATCAGATCATCACCTTCTTTGTATAGGGCTTCAAACTGTTCGTCACTCCTTGGGCACGAAGAAGCCAACAATTCAGGGAATTTAGCGGGAGGTTTGGGAGGGCACGTATCACGTCCAGAGACTACGCCCCATAATCCTTTCGCCTGTAGGGCGGACTTCATGTTGTCTGCCCATACATGGTAATTCGTACCATTGAACTTGGGAAACTGTAAAGTTTCAGAAGTATTGTCATTCATGGCGCCGGGGCCCATAACCTGTTGCAGCATATCTGCAGAACGAAGTATATTTCGAGTAATATAGATACAATATAACTGGAGGCAGAGATCGGAAGTGATTAGTATATAAATGATAAAAGACTCTTCAAGGCTGACCTGGAGGCAGAGATCGGAAGTGATTCTGACTCCAGGATACAGACAGTTTATATGAAGTCGTACTAGTAAAACATATGGAGCTCAGTGCGTAACATGAGCGTAATGTATGAGTAATAGATAAACGAAATTTAAGATGAAGATAACAAATGAAACATACGATTTGACAATAGAATTTCGTAATGTGGCAACGCGTGCACTTTAACTTGAGCTGTCCATCATATATCTTCATCAAAAGATAGGATGTGCATGCGGTGTAAGACCCCAAACACGCGAACATGTAATAAAGACATGCCCACAATACGAAGAACACAGGGACATCCTACGAAAGGTAGATGAACACCTGGAACTGGGGAGGCTGCTGGGCACGAAAGAGGGACCAGCAGCAATGGCGAAGTTCCTCGAAAAAACAGGGGCCTTCACAAAGACGGGAACAAAACGCAGACAGAAAGGCACACCGACGGAAGAAGACGACGAAAACAACGAAGAAGAGGAGAGGTGGTCGCAACGCATGGAAGGGATGCGGGACGAGACGGACGGCCTTATAGAGGGGGAAGAAGAGGCGGGAAGAAGAGGAGGAGCAGAGGGAGACGGTGAGCGATAGGAAGGGGACAGGGAGGACGAAAATGCGACGACTCAAGGAAAAGACCGGCGAGGCGAGGAAAACACACACCACGGGAGGCCCGAGACACCTCGCGTACGCAAAGACACAAGTACTTCGCGATGTGACCCCGTCAAATACACACGCCACGTAAAAATCTGCGAGGAAAGGTATATTACCAAACGCTAAAAACCACGAATACCACAAGGACGGACGACAGATTACATAGCAGGCGTAGAGTACAAACCTTACTTTACCCCCGCCTCTTAGCCCTGTATTGCGGCTTGCCGGCGGAATAAACAGATCTCTTCTTCTTCTTCGAAGTCGAACGATATTCCCGAGGCCGATCTCCCACGCTGCCCTCAATGTGGCGCTCTTGCACGTCCTGGCGTGGTGTGGTTCTACGAGGATCCATTGTATACGCACTATATAAACACTTTGATACTCCAGGCGGACTTGTGCATTATCGTTGGGACATCTTTGACGGTGATTTATCTACATCTGGAACCAGAGCCAAGTCTAAACCTCCGGTCACATCCACCAGGTACAACCCGCAGGTTCTTATATAGCCGAAGTCCAAGACAGTGGAGGAAAAACTGTCATATTCAATCTAGATCCGACGGACGGAATCAGACGAGGAAGCTGATTTCCTATTCAATGGGCCTTGTGAGGTGGAATTGTTTCGCGTGCTCGGGGTGACATGGATTCGATCTGACTGGAACATCCTTATTGCGCAGTTGACTTGACATACATAATTGTCCTTGTGACTCCCTTTTGACATATCATGCGTCATAGTAAGCTACAGATGTCGATATCCAAGATGTATGAATCGAGAGGGTTCCTCTGGAGTGGCATTCTCAAGGTCATAAAATATTGAGCCTAGATATAGATGTTATAATCCGTAACTGGGGTAATAATGTGAGAGACAGTCTTGGTTTTCTTGACTCTGGGCTTAAGACTAGTTAGGCAGTGTATACCAAACTTTCACGTCGTGACTGAGCCTGGGAGCGATTCTGACGGCAGATAAATTGAGCTGCCAAGGCAACAATTATTACACGATTGACATGATTCTATCGTCCTATCACTACTGCATCAAGTGTTTCGAAATGTTGGGTTAAAAAAAAACACTTCAAGATATGGGAGAAGTTCTGTCTTCGGGTCAGCCTCGCCCGGTATGGTCGATTTACGGCGAAGGTTTTTCCTTTCTCAAACCTGGTCCAATAGTCTTCCATAGAATCGTGCTGATCAAACAAAAGCCGTAACTTGTAACGATGGGCCATATTGTTGGAGCCCTGATACATACGGCTCATGATCTGACAAAGTCTGGGTACGTACAGTCAACAAAGAACAAAGGTGGGCGTTCATAAGGGTTTCGTTACGCAAAAAAAAAAAAAAGATTTTTGTTGGACCTGACCAGACACCAACACATGACCTGACCAAAAGGAGCGCTCTTATATGTATTTAAACACAGTCATATCTCCTCTATCATAAACAATCGTGACTCGGAGTTGGATGACTGATTGGCAAGACAAAAGTAAGATTTATTCTGACGCAAAAGGTGATGAACGTACCTAGTCGTCTATATCATTCAATAAGAGCAAAACGTTCCTTTCAATGGAACAAGGCGTAATTCAGTCTGCGAAGAAATCTGCCCAGATCTCGTCCATATGAAAGATCGCTACAATGTGGCCGCCAGAGAATGTCTTGAGATGCGAATTGGAATATTTTGACGCGAGGTATCGTCCCCACTCAATGGTAGTTGCATCGTCTTCAGTACCAGCAACAATCAGAACCCTTCGCCCAGCTCTATGTTCTTCGTCCAAGCCTCCTAACCCAACCCCCCAACCCCAGTCACTGTTGAGTACTTCAGGTGTGCTCAGAAATCCTTCCCATGTCTTCTCAACACTCCTCCGAGTACTCTCCGCCATCTCCCGAGCCAGCTGACCGTCCTCATATCCGGTCTTAACTCGCCAAGTCTGGTACATCTTCTTCTCATCTTCCCCCATCTTGTCAAACAAGAATTTACGGATGAAAGCCTCTGCAGTCTCTTGACGGGTAAGCTTCGATTGGATGACGAGCTTGGCGAGATGCTGGAGCATACGAAATGGAATGAAACGAGACGGCGGTCCGACAGAAATGTAATCCCGCCAGTTCATGCTGCGTGTGTAGTCGAACCCTGTTTCCTTGTCTTGAACGAAGGGGGGGAAAGCCCCGAGAAGAAGCATTCCTCTTATGTGGCGGCCCTGGGGAAAGACTTCGAAGGGCGCACCATAGAGCATCTGTGCTGGTACAGTGCCGAAGGATCCACCCGAGATGTAGAGTTCGAGCTCTGAGGTATCATGATGTAGGTGAGTGAGTAGAGCAGACATATCTTTAGCTATTGTGATAGAATATGGAGTGCCAGAAGAAGGAGGGGAAGTATTGCCATAACCAGGTAAGGTTGGTGCAATGTAGTGTACACCTTTGGCCTGCAATGCTGGCGAAAGGCGCCCAACTGTGCCCACACTTAGAAGGCCTGTCAGAAAAATGACAACGACGGAGCTGGAGGTGATTCCACCGTCGTCATAGGCTAACGTCCGACCATCCGGAAGAACCAGTAACTTTTCAGTATTATTAGTCCTTGAGCTCATGGTTGGTCAATTTTGTGGATGATGTTGATATGATCAGCTTCTATGAACGCACTTATGAATTGGTCAAAGAATCCGCAGTCCGCAGCTCAAATTGTTGATGCAGTACGTCCCTGGCCGTTACCGACCGACTGAAAGTTGAAGACCAAGCGTATATTTGTGAACGACGTTGATGAAAAATACTACACAGCCATCGGTTCTTTCATTGTCCTGGCTTTCATGATCACCCGTGAGCTCCAGACATCGACGCCGTTTCACTTACTGGGATCTTTGAACGTTCCCGAGGACACTTTTGTCCTGAATCATACGTATGAAACCTGATGCTCCTCAAGTTGTTCCAGCTGCAATTAGGTAAGTTCTCAAGTCGCGGTTACAGTTCATTGGGCGCCTCTATGATGATACCAACCTTTAAACAACTTTCTACCTGTAACATTTTAACCACGTTGCAATTTATGCCGTCTCAGCCAGTATGTTTATCGAGTGACCCGAACTGAAGGTAGACCAATACTCGTTGCATCCACGTGGCCGAGAACATGTCCAAATTCATTCTCGATCGGTCAGGCGCGCTGCTTCCATACTACCCGTTCCCAGGAATTGCAGAAGAATGACTGTTTTAAATCCACTCATGTTACACGAGGATCACCTGAGCATAGAGTTATAAAAACGACCGAAGCTTCTTCCATCCTACCTCAATTGCTATGATCTGCTTCGATTGCCCCTCGGTACCTGTCTCCTTACCTCAGTACGGCTTCAGCGCCGATGTCGAATTTGACAAGCTTGTTAAAGATAACCACTTCCTTTTCCGTGTCTACACTCCAAAAGCACGATCGTCTTTCGTTGATGATAGTGAACCATTCTTTCTAGCCCCAAAATTCAATGAAAGATGGACCCGGTCCCCAAAGGAGCTCGTAAGGACTCCTTTCTGCTGCGAAGGTTCTGATCGTCATGTTGGAACCTACGAGGATGTCGTTACACATATGGATTTCTCGACGAAAACTTCTTCCCCATATGTATCAACGTCCTTCAGCTTCATCTGGTCCATTTGGGAAGCTCTTCGGCGCTACCATTTAGGAGTTAAGAGAGATGTTGAGATCGCAGTCATCGATGCCTCCACAGTCTCTCGAAGAGCTGCAACTGCCATCCAACTTCTGCAAACACGTTCTTCCTCGAGGTAAGCCCGTCTTGTTAGCAAATTATAGAAGGCCTGGCTACAAGTTATCATAAGCCGGCGGACGGAGCACTGGAAGTGGTATCGCTATGCTCAAGAATCTCAGTCCGTCTTGGTTTATGAATACATACCAATGTCAGCTGTCCTCGCCTCGATACCCCTTGGTTCTCTACTTGAGAAACTCCCATCGTATTTTCTTCGTCATGATATATCCGAGGCAAGCAAAGGTCGTGGATTAGCGAGCCTCGCGTGGGACTACACGGAGAAGAAGCGTAATTTCCGCAGATTTTGTCAGGAGATGTCGAATCGCTTCCTACAATCAAATGAAGATACCCGACTAGAGGACACGACTGCAGGATCTGTCCGTCTCGCGATGGCTTTTCTGCGTCCATGGTTCCATCGCTGTGTTGTGGATGACTTTCAAACAGCCGCTGTAACTCTATGTGCTCTTTCTTTCAACATCGCCCAATGGCCGGGGCAATGGTGGGCGCAAGAACATACAGAATTATGGAATCTCATTCGTGCCATGGTCCTCTCACTCGCGGAAGAGGTACGCAGAACAGAGGGCGTTCACCATTCCAAAGAGGTCGTTCGACTTCAGGGGGTCATTGTTGAATTGGAGGATGCCGTCGAGAAATACAAAAAAGAAATCAAAATGAGAGATACTAGAAGGCCTGCTCGTCTTCTAACGCCTTTGCTAATACCCCCTCCCCTGCGTCTTACGCCACTTATATCCGCTAACCCGGCATGTCCCGCTTTCCTCGAGACAACAGATCGGACCGCTATACCAGTGAAAACACCCATGACCCCGCCTACGTCTCCGATTCATTCAGGGTCTCAACAGCCTTTCCCTCAAGACCTGGGTTCTTTGATAACAAGTCCTCAAAATGTCTCTCACTCTGATTCAGACTTACGAGCCGAACTATTACCGGTGCCGGTTAGAACGCCGCACTCTACTCCTCCTCCCCCTGACTTACCCTACACCGAAATTACTTTCTTCATTGAACCGCCTTCTTCAGTGGAGCCACAAAGCTCCCCTCCAACGCCTGTGCAAGAGCGCGTTGATGTTGACGCCAAGACTGCGGAAAGTGATGATACACCAGATCGGGATGTGGCCGTGGTTCGGACACAGCAACACACCACGCCGCGTAAACCTCCCACAATGGTTGAAACTGCGTCTTGTCTCGTAACGGGATTCTTAATTGGCGCCTTTGTTACGTTGTGTCTCCTGTCACCACAGCGCAGGACGCTACTAACACATTTGACATGATTACAACTATCAAGCATCCCCTTTTGGGAAGCTGTAGATTTCGGAAGCATCCCCATGTTTTCAGGTATAGGAAAACCAATTGGATGATTTCAGATTTCGTCAAGCGTGCAACGATTGAGTTCGGGGGTCTGAGGAATGATAAATGCCGCTGACAAAAAACTCAGATGTGGCCCACACGTGGTAGTGCCAGAGTTCGTAGCATGCTTTAAGTAGTAAGATCAAGGAGACCTTTAAATGACAAGTTACGCTTTACTGTCCATGAGAGAAGGTGGGTAAGATCCGGCTAAGCAGCGATGCCATTAGAAAGGGAAAAGCAACGTCAAAATGGGTGAGCTTTGATTGATCATCCACGAAAGGTCTGTAACTATTGACAGGCAAACTTCACCTTTAAGTCAAGTTACTGAAGGATGGGTCGATTGGTCCAACTCGATCCCATCAAAAGATCAGATCAACTGCCATGATCAGTAAAATTGTTAAGATTAGCAGTTGAGGTTTGTTAGGCTGGTTAGTGGTTTGTTGGGTTAAGGCTTACAGTATATCTACTCAAGGGGAACAAGCTCCCCTTACTTAGAAGTGCCCTTCGGGTCATTCTTTGTGAAAAAATACTGGTATTTGTGGCTATTTTTCTTACCAGTTGTTTGTGCTTGGTCATTGACACTGTCAACATCGCTCGATCTCATCATCTGGATGGGATTGAGTTGGACCAAATCGAAGACTCCGAATTACTTGCTTTGCAATTGGTCCCGCTGCCAGGGGGATCTTCGCAGCTAAAGACCCTGATACGAATATAGAATAGCACACTGATTACACGGCGCATCCAAGCATTGGATATATGTAGTCTAAGCACGCCCAATCACATATGGACGGCAATAATGCTGAGCGTCGATGGTATAGATATGTAGTTTCTAGCCTGGTGTAGATATGCCGAGCGTGTTTTCATTCCTTCGGTTTGTGCTCCTTTCCTAACTCTATGTCCTCCATCTTGACACGTTCGTACGAGCCGGGTTTTTGGGTTTCCTGGTTTTTGACCCAGGTGTAATATATTGAACCGAGTAGGATGGTGGCGATGGATGTAGCACGCCCACTAAGTAATTAAAAGGTATGTGGATGGGTGAAAGCACAATAAGAAGAGCATACCTTGTTATAATGTCATGGAAGAGCCACATTCCTAGGAGAGAAGCAGCAACGCCACGGACGGCAGACGAGACCATGTGAGTGATGGGGGAAGTCACTTTGATAGACAGCAAGCTCGCTATGCTCATGAGGAAACCGAGTACACCCTGCAACAGAGGTCAGCCTGCCGTGTCAGTGAACGGTGGAGACGACTTACTGTGATCAGCGATCCCCAAAGGAATGTCGTTAGCAGACCCATTTTCCCCGCGTCTGCGGCTTCGACGATGAAGATCTCCATAATACCTGGTCCTTCGCCAACGAGCAAACATATCGGCAGAAGCACGATGGCACTCAAAAGATTTGTGTACCACGAAAGGAGAAGAGCACTTCCGTCGACCACCTTGAGACTCTCTTTGATAACGACGGAATGGAGGGCAGTAATGCCGGAGCTGACGACACCGAAAAAGACACCGAGCATGGAAACTTTAGTGCCGTCAAGGAAAACGCCAATGAAGAAGCCGATGGTGACAACGCCACATGCAGTCAAGATCCGCAGGGATGGTATAGAGAGAAATGCGAAGTAGGAAGTTACTATGGTGAAGGGGAGAACCAAACCACGAGCGACTTGATAGAACGAGGCATCAACATATTTTAGTGTGTAATTGCTGAAGCTGCGGACGATATGAGCGAACCTTCTGCGCTAATTAGAAAGACCCATACCTGAGACCGATGACGTTCAGGGCGACCATCGAAACCAGTCCTTTACAAACCTTGGGGTCAAACGTCAATCTATCTGGTAGTAGTCGTAGCGCGTCCGAAGCACCAAATAGCATGACTGCAATAATTAATTGTGTCCACAGAAAAAATAGTGGTGCTGAAGTCACGTTAAGAACCCATTTGTTACTAAACGGGACTTGAGCACTTCAAAATAAGTGAAGCCGCCAAGCTCACGCCATGACCATCTACCAACGGAACATGAGCAAACCTTGCACAACTTCCCGAAGCACAAGAACTCACCGACAACGCAGCAACGAGATAGAACACTACGACCCCCGTCTAGAACAGCTTTGAGCAAGCGCCGAGTTAGCCAGCTCATAATCATGCATACCACAAGGCCTCGCGAGGCGGGCTTTTCATTATGAGGCGCCATGAAAGTCAACGGGCGTTTGCGCACTACAGATCAACAAAAGGTAAAAGGGCTTCCGCGAAAGCAGACTCGTGCTCGCGGCTGCCAGGCAAAACCCTTTGGCACTTTGGCAGACAGCTCGTTAAGATGTGACTGTGACATTCCCGTCACACTGCGCATATCTCTCTCAAGTTGCAATTTAAAAAATATGGTAAGTACGCTGCTCTTCCCTTCTTTGCTTGTTACGTGCCAATTCCAATAACATGCTTGGACATGTTTTCACAATGCAACTTGCGAAAGCCAGCTTGAAGTATGCTTTCGTAGGCTCACAGCCATCCTTTTACATCCGTTCATGCGTGTACCCGTCATCTTTTAGGCTGAAATCATGGTAAATGGACAGAACAGACTTCCTTTCAGACAAGGTCAACTTCATTCTACACCGAATCCAGTCATGTCACCCATAAGGTATCCTGATTGTCATACTTTGAAATGGGATCAAGAATTGATGGAGGCCATAAGCCCCATGAAAGACTGCTGTCGGATACTTTCCAGAGTCGCCTGATGCGTTATCTGAAGGCCCAGTATCTGATTGACTTGAAGCTGTTGATGCGTTGCCAGATCCTTCTGAGCTTGTGCGACAACCTTCATTTCCCTCTTGGCCCTTTGTTTGGCAGTTGCTACCGCATTCGTCACTGTATCGAGCATGGCTTATACTGGAGCTGGGGGAAGGACGTTTTTTTGAAAAAAAAATCAGTTCATTCGTACACGAGACGCATGGCGTCTATGCTGCACGGTACATTGGACACTATGGCAAGCTACAAGGGCCACGGGATCCCGCACCCCCCTGCGTTCGCGGAGAATGAGTGGGACAGCGTTTCCAAGCGCCGTTTAGGCAGCGCTTGCCTAGTAGATCCTGAGATGGCGCAATGAGTGGATTCGGTGTGACTGCTGTGCCTTCGACGGACGCCCGCGTGTGCGGGCGGGTGTTGGACGAGCAGCTGGGCCACACCTAGGAAGGACGTCGCGCGGAGGATCGCCCTAGCGCTGATAGATTTGTAAGTTGTACTTCTTGAGTATGTGACTCAGGAAGTCCCATTGCCGGGAGGGTTCAGATAGGAGGTCAATTCCGGTAACATCAATGAAGCCTTTTCGCGTTACAGCAGGCATAGTAGGTGAAGTTGACACGGTCGATGGGCGTGGAAGAAGATGGTGCCCGATTGACAACATGTCGAAGACATTTCTCAAAGCCTTATTCCTGTCATAAAGAACTTTCATATCAGGTTGTGTGATCATCGATGAGGCCAGGGATTCATTCTTCCCTAGTGAATTCTCTTAACAATCAATAGAGGATTCTGTGCTTCCTCACAATGATTCTCGCTCGGAGGATATCCCATATCGTCAAGAAATTGCGATAATGTTTCTAGAACAAGTACTCCTGTATTTCGTGGGTCAAGGTATGTGAATATTTCGTTTACAAGCGTTGGATAAGTCTGAGTTGGCGTCATATCGGCGAGGAAGAAGGGCTGCCAGCCGGATGACACCGGCGGGGCATTGGGTAGATAAGCATTTGGGGACGGGGGGAAAGAGGCTTGAGGACGCGCTGGGATGAGCGGAGGACCAAGAGACACGTGTTGGACCTGTCTCTTATCCACAGCGGTTGGCAGACTGAAGTGGGCCACAGCATTATTCGGAACAGCGTATGAGATCAACAGACGAGAGAGGAGAGCTCCTCCGAATGTGTTACCACCCTCTCTGTACACCTGAACGGCATGCTCAGCAAGGTGAGCTCCAGGCAGCTTTTCGCCCGTTGCGCAAGTCGCGCAGAGATCAAATTGTGACAGATCAACCAGTAAACACGACGATCGATTGCACCAATACTTCGGGTTCATGACACAGAAGAAGAGGCCGTGGGCAACTGCAGATGCCATAGCAGACGCCAGTCGCGGGTGAAGAGAAGACAGGGGAGGGACGGTCTGTCTTATCCGATTCAGGTACGGACCACGGCACATCTCAAAAACATCACCATATGATTTATGTATGCACCTGTTGAAATACCCTGGTGCCGTTCACTTAGAGATCACCACTTTGTGACAAGCGCCAAATTGGCCGGATTTTTTTTTTTAAATTTGCCATGTGCGAGGCTCAAACTCGGTCGTCTCCAGTCCAAGATACTGTACAAGACGCATGCATGCATAACGTGATGGCATTGGAACACACGAAGCTCAGGTGCGCGTCAAACAACTTAGCTCTACGATGTACAAATCCCACCGACGCAGTCGCTCGAGCATTTGATGCATGATGCGTCCTTTGATAGCGGTGATCTGTATTCCATAATTGATGGCGCCAAATCTGAGGGACAAGAGAAAATGTTTCTGTCAATTTTAAGATATCGAAAATCTGTCGGTTTCGTGGTCCTCATCAAAAGTAGCATTTTGGCGAGAGGAATAAGAAAAATATCCTATGTCACAAAGAAGTGGTCTCTAAGTGAACAGCACCATTAGTAAACTGTCAATTTTTTTAAGGAGCTACCTACTCGTGTCACGTTTCAAACTCATACACATCCTGCCTTGTCAATCAGTGTCGGCACCATATGGTATACTACTTACATGTGCTAACGCCTGGACTACGCCTTGCAACTGTCATAGATCGTATGGACATCGCAGGACAATGATAATCGGAAGCGTATTGCCAAGTCAATGATTTCAATCGTACGGAATGTACGGTCCTGTTTTTACTAGCCCGCGAATTCAGACGCGGGTTCCTTAAATCCTATAGGTGGATTTTGCCCAGATGAGCCAAACCCTTAACGTCTTAAGGTTGGCATTCATGGTGAGCACATGCCTAAATTCATTCGGTTTGACCTGTCTGATTCTTGCACAAGGTCGTAACGCCTTCAAACCGTTCCAAGACTTACATAACTCAGAGTCCTGGCTATCCTGCCCTCAGAGATGCCATGGAATCATGATGTCAAAGTGAGAAGAGGACTCGGGAAAAACTCGGGCTGTGGCAGCCGGTAAATATTTCATCTGTGATTGTGGGCAATTTCACGCATCATTTCATCTGCGATAGATGTGAAGACAACACCTTTAGCTGCTACTCATGTATACCGAAATTAGTCTGCTGCGTAATGTATGCAGTGGTACAAGACGCTTAATGACCTATGGATCAGAAAGAGATCTACTGAAATAAATCTGAAGCGACCAATATTCGAGAAGACTTGTGACTTTTGTCCAAACCGCAGCCAACGCCTTGGACTCGTGTGTGGCAGCTTCCATTCTTGCGTCGCAGTTCTTTTAAGGTTTAGCGCTCTTCCATTCTTGCATCGTAGTTTTTTTAAGGTTTACAGCCCAGAGTAGAGCTCAGAGCTGGTAAGTGTTCTACTAGGAGGTTATTTTTTATGTGCTGCTACATATTTTTCAGGATGTCTCCAGGCGAAAAGTGTTTCAGGTGGTGGCTCGCATCCGAGAGGATGGACTGTGGTTTGTGGCTTTTCCATTCCGACGTGTTCTAAAGGTATTCGGAATTTCATTGCCGGGTTCGACTTCTGTTTTTTCGCGACCTCGCCGAATAACCAATCACCTGGTACTTTCTCTTCGGAGCTTTTCGCTAAAACGATCGCATGACGTAACGAGACAACTCTAGTTTATACATTATTGGCCACAGAATCATGTTTTCCTCCTGTCGAAAGCATAAGGTTCATCAGTCCTAACATTGAACAGGGAGTACATAGTGCGGAACCCGATTGTTCGTGCACCACACCGGTAGTCCCGAGACGAGTGAACCAGACCCTTTTGTTGTTAAGGTTGACAAGGTTGCCCAAAGAATGTTTTTTCGGTTCCATAACTGATACAGACCTCATTTATGCCTGGTTTCTCATTTTGTTTTTTTTTACTTATAAGAGGGGCATTCTAGGTTACTTTTGCTCTGCGTCGCACAATGCAGCTCCCTTTGGTTTTTCTCTTTGCCTCTTTCTTCGGTCTTTTCCCTGCATGCACTGCCTTTACGGGCGAAACCACATCTTCGACAACCTTCAGTTATACCGGCATTAACGGTCCTCTAGGGTGGACCAGGAAGGACGACGTGAACCCCAAATGTTCCACCGGCACGAACCAATCGCCTATCAACATCGATAGCACGATTATCTTCTTTAATAGTCTGGTCAAGCTTTCCATCCCCGATGCTAGGCTGAATTTCACAAACAACGGGCATACTTTGCAAGCTGCCACTGGAGGAAATCTTATATTCAACACGAAAAAATACCAGCTCCTTCAGTTCCATTTCCATACGCCGGCTGAGCATCTAATCAGCGATGAGTTTTTCCCACTCGAAATGCATTTAGTATTTCAGGTGGCTGGTGCACATCCTACCGATCCCGGTAAGATTTAGAAATTTTCCTGACGCATATGCATCCTATTAACTGGCACAAACCTCTAGTCAAATTAGTTATCGGCGTTTTATTTGAAATATCGGCGGGTCCTACAACGAGCCTTCTTACGGCACTCGCAGACACTATCCCGCGAGAGGTTGGGACCTCCGTCATGACCTGCAATCTCATCTTCGGGCCATTAATCGATCACATTGAGAAAGAGGGACTCTACGCGTATCAAGGCTCGCTGACGACGCCACCCTGTTATGAGGGAATTACCTGGCTCGTTTCAAAACAGACGATGGATGTCGATGTGAAGACGTACATGGCGATTAAAAAGGTCATTAAGTTCAACGCTAGATACGTTCAGAATACACCAGGGAAGGAGAATCTCATCACTTTTGCAAAGGATAACTACCCAACTACTGCCTAAATACCGAGATATTCATATTCTATCCTCGTTGCAGTATTCGGAGCCTTGAGACACGTTAGTTACCATTTGAGTTAATATTCGATTGATGGTTCGAATCTACTACCGTCCATGACTTCTCTAGTACAAGTATACTATGGCAACAACAGATGAGAGATATATACACGAATAACAACGAATATAGGTAAATAATACGAGACCTCGGGCGATCCTACGCCTTCGTGTGAATGCTTGACATCGTCAAGCCACGGCCCGAGCGCTCGAGGTTCCCATCTTGCAGTTCATACGCTGGCCGATACCGTGGTTGCGGTATACCCGACATCCTCCACACGTTCGGCGACGTGGGCGAAGCTGGGTGTAGGGCGGAATAGGTCTGACCCTGCGGCAACGTGTGTGTAGACGACATACACGTCGAGAGAACGCTGCCGGGTGAAAGGATTTCCTTCTCCGGTGTCGATGGTACGTCGTGTGTCGTTGACATCACCGAGGTAAGCGCGGTGGCGGGGCTGATGACTGAGGAAGCGGAGACAGGACTATCGGGATAAGTAGTACTTGTGACCGTAGATTCTATGAGGAGAGCAGGATTTGGGAACGTATTGAAGGTGGATCCGAGGGATGTGTAGCTTTCAAGCACGTTGGAGATTGAACGATGCCGTAAAGCAGTTGTAATGCTCACCCTTCATCATAGAGAGAGCAGTACGGAACCTTAAGTTGCCTAAGGAAAGTCCACACCTGACTGTAAGACCAGTTGATGATTGGATTTATACGTTCAAATCGTGGCCAGCCTTCGTCAGTCATATTTCGATGTGAGAGATTGACTGTACATCACATCAGCGCGGGCGAAAGGGACGAGATGAAACCTGCCTGTACCCCCATGTGGATCAGACCGACGGGTCCCAATGAGTATAGCAGTTATGTGAGGAAACCGTCGTTTGTATGCCTCAAGTGCCCGTCGCATGCCATCAGGGCCTTTACATTTACTGGTGGTGTTGGGTTTCGGTTTTTTAGTGTCCCAAGAGTCAGCAAACGTTGAGGGTATAACCATAGTTTCCGAATGCTCAGGATGCGAACTACATCGGAATAGATCAAGGTTATAGATCTTGACTGTTTCTTCGATGAACTTTTCTAGTGAAGGGAATGGAGACGGAACAGGAATATAAATTGCAGGTATAGGCTTCATAGTCTGTTCTCGGGCAAGACGCCTGGCCAAAGCACCTGCGTATAGATGCAGAAGCACTGTGCCTGTCAACAGGGAGTAAGGTAAGAATGATAAGAAAAAAAGTGACCAAGATTGTAGCTCACAATCTTTGCCTCCATTGAAACTGATAGACACAGACTCCTGCCTGCATTATTGTCATGTTATTCGATGACCAAGTGCCGCACATAATGCCCCAACCCACCCGTGAGTGTCGAGTCCACAGTCGATCACCTCGAGCGCCTCCCGCACCACGTTTGCGAGTGGGTCGTCTGATTCCGCAAGATCATAAACCTCTCGTGCAATGTTCATGAAATCCATGATAGAGCGAGCCTGCGCGTGTGGTACGATGAATAAAAAAGATGATATATAGGCGTTGGTACGAGAGTCACGTGATGCTAATTGACTGCTCATGGCTTTCAAATTCCACTTAGCGAATACCATCGCGTTGTTGTTAACGGTAAGCGTCGTGGATCTGAACAGGACTCTACTGATTGTCTGATCCATAGAAAATACAATTATGGTGGCCGTTGTGCTCGTTACTGGAGGAACTGGACTTGTCGGAAAGGCCATCCAGCATATCATCGAGACTGAACCTGTAGGATCGAGGTTTGGCAAGAAGGAAGGCGAGACTTGGGTCTTTGCCAGCTCGAAGGAAGGCGATCTTAGGTGTGATCACAATTATTTAGCCATGATGACCGTCTGTTGAACATTTCAAATTTAGGGATGGTGAGCAGACGCGTCTATTGTTTGAAAAATACAAACCAACTCATGTCATCCATCTTGCTGCTCTTGGTCCGTGTCTTTTTTTTGTCTGAGGGCCAACATCTTGACATCGCGACTTTGTAGTTGGAGGACTCTTCAAGAACATGAAATATAAAGTGCCATTCTCGACCACCTATCTCTCACAATACGTTTTAATTCAACGTTTAGCTCACATTCTTGCGAGACAACATCCTAATCAATGACAACGTCCTCCATGCCGCACATACCTACAAGATACAGAAAGTGATCTCTTGTCTCTCAACCTGCGTCTTCCCCGACAAGGTTGAATACCCTCTCGACGAGACCAAGATCCACAGCGGCCTCCCACATGAGAGCAACTTTGGTTATGCCCATGCGAAGCGAATGGTCGACGTGCAGAACCAGTGAGCTGCCTTCTTGACGTGACAAATATCTGAACACTAATCCACTTGTCAAGTGCTTACAAGGAAGAGTTTGGCTGCAACTTCACCTCTGCTATTCCGACCAATGTTTTCGGCCCTTACGACAACTTGTAAGATCTCTTTCCATCCCTTTCTTGCGTGTCCTGATACGGCGAAATAGCGACTTGGAGGATTCTCATGTCATCCCCGGCCTGATCCATAAGTGCTACCTTGCCAAAAGTATGTCTTGTCCCTATCAATTTAAGGATTCAGATTGACACTGGTCCCAGAGAATGGCACTCCCTTCGTCGTATCAGGGACTGGAAAGCCTTTGCGCCAATTTATCTATTCTCGTGATCTCGCCAAACTCTTCATCTGGCAGCTACGTGAGTACAACGATGTTGAGCCTGTTATCCTCTCCGGTATGTCCCTTATTGTATATACTGTCTCCTATAATGTCGTCGATCGATGTTTTTGTTCACAGTCGGCGAGGATGAGGAAGTGAGCATTAAGGAAGTTGCCGACGCTATCGTCAAGGCCGTTGGCTTCAATGGCCAGTATGCGGTCTGTAAACTCAATACCTGGATGTTGCCATGACGCTGACAACCTCGTTCTTTCTGCACAGTTTGACACAGCCCGCGCGGACGGTCAGTTCCGCAAGCCAGCGTCAAATAAGAAGCTCCTCAACTTGATCGGGGGCTTCGAGTTCACTCCATTCGACCAAGGTACACCGTATATCCTTGATTCCACACAGTATGAAACTGATGTGATATTCCATAGCCTTGAAGGCTACTGTGCAATGGTTCCTCCAGAACTATGACAACGCCAGGACGGGAAACAAATAGATAGATAGCTCCTGATACGGTGACCTATGATGATACACACAACATTTAACACAAAATCTAGGACTTTTGTACTATCAATGTGGACAATGTTATGTGGCATAGATTAACATGATCAATGACAAACATCGATGTAACCGAGTGTCCGTGGCCAGTATCGCTCAAGCAATGGAAAACGTATATATACCATCCTTTTCAAGGCACTTCAAAAGTTCATCATGTTTATTTCCAAGGCGTGGAAAATATGTATTGGGTATTTGCATCGGCATGCTAGGGTCCACAGAGATGAACGAGTCCATAAGCAAGATGCTATTTTTAGTAGTTGGCTGCTAATAGTCCATGCGACAGTAGTCGGTAGCTTTTGGGTATATAAATTTCAGATCCTGATGCACACTGGAGGGCGGGAGGAATTCAGTTTTGGTTCTCAACTAGGCTCTTGGTCGCCTTGAGGTCATCCAGTACCATCTCCTTGACGAGGGAGTCGAAATCGACCTTACGCTTCCAGCCAAGGATGCGTTCGGCCTTGGCGGGATTACCAAGGAGGAGGCTGAGGAATCAATTTCAGTCAGACATTGTAGGGAAGGAAGAATGAATGAAAACGCACTCGACTTCGGCGGGACGGAAGTACTGAGGATCAACTTTGACGACAACTTTACCAGTCTTGACATCAATGGCTTGTTCGTCCACACCAGATCCGGACCATCTTGAACGATAATTGTTCCAACTGTCAGGTTGACCATGCCCAACTCGAGAAGAAATCAAACGCACTCGAGCTCGATCCCAACCTCCTTGAAAGCCTTGATAACGAATTCACGCACGGGGTGAGTTTCACCAGTCGCGAGCACAAAGTCCTCCGGAGTATCTTGCTGGAGCATCATCCACATTCCCTCAACATAGTCCTTAGCTGATCCGAAAGATCACGATCAGCAGTAGGGCGGACAAGCCAACGACATACCGTGTCCCCAATCACGCCGAGCGTCGAGGTTCCCAAGGTACAAGCATGACTGTTTCCCGAGCGAGATATCCGCAGCTGCACGCGAGATCTTGCGCGTGACAAACGTTCGACCACGACGAGGACTCTCGTGGTTGAATAGGATACCATTGCATGCATACATCCCGTACGACTCACGATAATTAACGACTATCCAGAACGCGTAGAGCTTGGCACAGCCATATGGAGAGCGAGGGTAGAAGGGTGTGGTTTCGCTTTGCGGTGTCTCGACGACCTTTCCATAGAGTTCGGATGTGGACGCCTGGTAGAAGCGGACGTATTTCTCGAGCCCACAGGTGCGCACGGCATCAAGGAGACGGAGAGTACCGAGGCCGTCGACGTCTCCTGTGTATTCTGCCATTTCGAACGAGACTTTGACGTGTGACTGCGCACCGAGATTGTAGATCTCGGTTGGCTGCACTTGCGCGATGATGTAGACAAGATTGGTGCTATCGCTTAAATCCCCGTAATGGAGCTTGAAATTATTGCGGTCTGCAGGTTCATGAGGCTATTTTCGCAACCTGGAAGTAAAATAATGATTCACGCTCGTGTTGGTCTTGGTAAAGATGGTGCAGACGACCAGTATTGAAGCTCGACGACCGACGAATTATACCATGCACCTCATATCCTTTGGACAAGAGTAGTTCTGTGCTGGGAATGACATGGTTCTGAGATCATACGACTCGGTGAATAAACAATCTCACAGGTAAGACCCGTCCTGTCCAGTGATACCTGGATATCTGACGGTTCAGAGCGACGGTAAGGACGATGATGGAAAGAAATAATCACCAGAAATGAGTGCGACCTTCCTCTTGCGATATTCCTCAGCAGAAGGGAGGTTGAGCTTTGCGAAAGCAGGCGCGATGTCGGCGATAGACATGATAGTAAATGATAGTAAAGATTCACAATTCGGAGAGACAGCTGTCAATTTGTTGATTGGCGAACTTCGGCAAGAATGATCCCGCGCAGCTACATACCAAACTTTGAAATTTGACCCATCATGTCCCTTACTAAGGTACATAACTGTGAAGAAACCAGAAAGACTCATGTATATATGTTTCTATTCATACGATTCCAGGAATACCCGATCAATAGGTCCACGCTATTCTACAGGGACCAGTTGCGACCCGAGTCTGAAGATTCCGAACATATTCATTATTCCAGCTCCAAAACGCGGAAGCATGGTGCCGTGAAGCAGCTCAGGGTCGTAGTACGAGATAAACATTGGTGCCCTCTGCAGGTGACCCTTGTGGGTCCCGGTCCCATGCCCCTTTCATCCACATGTCTTGATCTTTGGAGGTAATGACGCTCCGCGTAAGCGCACTTGCTCATATTCCTGACTTGGGCGAACTGCTAAGGTAGCCAACTTCCTCGCTGGACTCTTTACCCGCGAGCTCTATGGATGGAAAGGTCTTTTCAATTTGAGAGTAACTCACGAGAAACGGAATTTCTGCACAGATGGAAGACTGGAACTTCATACGCCCACTGCTTTAATCTAATCATCAAACCTAGTTTAACATGTGTGCATGCATGCATCATATTTTTGCTGTTGTGTCTTTCAGTCCTGACTTGGTGTTGACTAGGCATCTGAGTTTGGACCGTTGACCTTTGATCTGCTTATCTCATGGCACCTTTTAAAAGTTTCACGCTCAAATTCGAACCACGGAAGGCAGGTTCTGACATCTTTCTCTATAGTTACTCCTATTTTCGAAAAATTATCAACACACAACATCTGCTTTCCTTGCCTATATAGTCGGTCGGTTTCACCGAAGACACGACAGTGACTTCGGCAATGTTTTCGCCTTGATGTCCTATCACAGAATGAAATAGTATTGAAACGTATCTGTTCCTCCACTCCACTGTGGACCACAGGTTCAAATTGAGATCTAGCAACGACGAGTCGAAAAGCTCAGGTTTCCAGTTTTGATGATGCAATCGTGGCGCAAACACTGCGATGCATCTTCGTTTGTTGAGAGGTGTGGTATACTTGGTACGCCACTGCAAGTAGACGTATGCCGTTTGAAGTTATTTGAGACTCAGAAAGTATCAAATCCTCAGCAAGACTATGTCAACGGCATGACTCAAATATGGCATTGACAATTTTCAATCATGTATTCACCTATGCAAGACACGATTTGGGTGTCACACACTCAAACATGCTTCAGTGATTGATATATTGCTCCCGGATAATATCTAGCAGTCGCGCCATAGAAATTCAAGACAGGATGCTGAATCACCATCTATATTTGAGCTAATCATGTCAAGACTTGTATCGTTCAGAACTTATCGAACCAGAATTTTTTCCATTCGTTCTATGGTATACGGTGACACAGAAGTATGTAGAACCAACCTCTCAACCTGTTTACATTGATTATGTCATACCAATCGATATCAACCAGGTAGCTTAGTCCAGGTCAAGGTTGAAGTCGAGAAGCTCACGCTTCTTGGTCTTCTTGCCCTTACCAGCAGCAGGGTTGTCGACGGCCGACTTTCCTTTGCCACCGGTCATAGTCTGCCAGTCACTGTAAGAGGTATCAATATTGGAAGCCCAAGGGTGATCGAGAAAACTTGCCCAAAGTAGTCGTCATGGCGGCCAGCTGTGAACTTGCGGAACTCGCCAGCCGGCGTCTCAGGTTTGTTATTGCCAACATCAAACGATGCCTTGGTATCCTTCTTAGGCGTCTTAGTCCTCGAGTTGGAGTTTCCACGAGCCTCGATTCCTTCGTCGGAAAGATCGCGCTTTTTGGTTTTCTTGCCCTTTCCAGCAGCAGGGTTGTCGACGCCCGACTTTCCTTTGCCGCCAGTCATGGTCTGCCAGTCTCTGCAAGAGGTATCAGCTTGAAAGACTGGGAACTATTGAAAGGACTTGCCCGAAGTAATCGTCATGGCGGCCAGCTGTGAACTTGCGGAACTCGCCAGCCGGCGTTTCAGGTTTGTTATTGCCAACATCAAATGATGCCTTGGCATCTTTCTTGGGCGTCTTATTCTTCGAGTTGGAATTTCCACGAGCCTCAATTCCTTCCTCAGAAAGATCACGCTTCTTGGTCTTCTTGCCTTTTCCAGCAGCAGGGTTGTCGACACCTGACTTTCCTTTGCCGCCAGTCATGGTCTGCCAGTCTCTGCAAGAGAGATCAGTCTTAGAAGACTGGGAACTGTCGAAAGGACTTGCCCGAAGTAATCGTCATGGCGGCCAGCTGTGAACTTGCGGAACTCGCCAGCCGGCGTCTCAGGTCTATTATTTCCAACATCGTACGAAGCCTTGGTGTCCTTCTTCGTCTTGCCTTTCGAGTTGGAATTCCCACGGGCCTCAATCTCTTCGTCAAAGAGGTGGCGTTTCTTGGTCTTCTTGCCTTTGCCAGCGGCAGGATTATCGACAGCAGACTTGCCTTTACCGCCAGTCATGGTCTGCCAATCACTAGAGACGAGATCAGTCAGACAATAAAAAATATGAACAGCATCGAAGTCACCCAAAGTAATCATCATGACGGCCTGCGGTAAACTGGCGGAACTGGCCAACAGGTGTCTCTGGTCTGTTGTTACCGACATCGAACGACGCCTTCGTGTCCTTCTTAGGTTTCTTGAATTTAGAGATGAGGTTGCCGCGAGTCTCGAGCTCAGCGGCACGGGCGTACAACTCATCTTCGATGTCGCGAATATATAACGCATCGACACTGGAGTCAACAACGTCGCGAGCATCGAGCTGGTCAACTGGTAGAGGGCCAGCATTGGTGAATGCGACGGACAAGAGGCAGGCGATGACAACGGGAGCGGCAGCGGTCTTCATTGGGGCAGTCTGATCAACATAAATAGAGAGAAATAGAGAGTCTTTCGAGGGTCTCTGACCAGCAAGATGATGTGTAGGGTGTAATAAGGATGTTTCTGACCAGCAGAGCGATAGAGGACATCCTGCAGGATAGTGTCCTTTTAAACTCACGAGAGTCACACGTGAAGAGCGAGTTATTTAGTCACACACTCAAAACGCGCTTGTTTGTCAAGTTTCAGATTGACAGCTCGACAGGATCCTTTACCAACAATGTATACTGCCGTGAAATGCGCAAGACGTATCAAGGCTCGGATATCACAAGGATCCTGAGACATCAAATCTGCCAGATAGAGTCTGGGAGTCCGGAATCCATATCGTCATGGTCAGGAGTCCTGAATCGAAGCAAGCAAGCGTGTAGATTTCAAAATCTGTACAGTTGACTGAGGAGCCCGAACATCGCAGATTGTTCGCCATAAAGGGTCCATGTGAAAGGCATGCTGCAATGGTGTCAAACACAAAGCCCGACACTGTAGAGCCGTACAAGGCTGCCTGGTGTACGTACACAGTGAATTATGTAAGTCCTTGTCTGCTCAATGAAACGACTCGGCTAGATTCAAGGGTACAGCATCAGCAATTGACAACAGTATTCTTGACAACACTCGGGCGAACTCTTACCAGAGATGCTATGCCATATGGGTACCCGACATCGGATTTTCGACCGACAGCCAAAGCCAAGCCAAAGCACCAAATATCCGCTACAATCAGATTAATATTAGTTTACGAGCGGCTGACACTAAAACGTACTAGCAGAACCTTGGAAAAGCCAAGGGTATATGCCGGCTTCCCAAAAAAACCTAGGGTCGATTTTTTTTTGTATACTTAGAGGTAAATTGCTAGATTAATTATGTAATCAGAAATACACTTCCAAAAATAGAAGTATGACATCAGACAATTTATACGGGCACAACTCAATAAAGTAGTGGAGGTAATTAAGTATATCCAGGTAAGTGACTTCCAGTGACTTGCCTCTAAGATCGAATGGAATCGAATCTGATCCTCGATAATGTTTTTCTAGAGTGCGGAGGCCAGCCGTACCACAATTCACCCCAGTTCCGCAGTCTGGGCAGATAGCATCACCATCTACATTAAATATTCTAATCTATCCATATTATCAGCAAGCAATATTGGCAGATACAGATGCGTGCTCAGACACTTTGTTGTTGGGCCAGCGATTGGTAGGTCTTGCACGTTGAAAAATATGAACTTTTTTCATCTAAGCATACTAACTTGTGTTCCATGACATTCATTCTCTGCAATCTTTAAAGCAAGTTCAAAGCCCTCTAGGAGCCTCACCTAGGTAATCTCCATTTTTTACAACTACGTTGAAAGTAAGATGGGCTGTGGACAAAGACATAATGGGCTACTTACTACTACCATCACTACTGATGTGATTATCGATCGGGTTAGAAAATCCATTCGACAGAAAAAAGTTAGAACCTACCGCATAAGAGCATGCCACTCTTCCACGGTGACCATGGATACATTTGAACGTCCCGGGTAGGCATACTTAATCATGATGTATCCTCCTTTCCGTACAACAACCTTCAGTTTCATGGTGATGACCGTGATAACCTGCTGTCGCGCAAATCATTGATCCCTCTGCGATGACACGAGCCGTCGGGGATATCTTGCCGTTCAATCATTTGAGTCCACATCACTACTACTGATGTGCATCGGACATCAAGTACAGCCACATGAGTTTTGAATAAATCAATTAAATCTTGCCCGCATGTAAATAAGTACATATGCTGGTTACGGCTACTGCCCTGGACTTTCTATCATTTATTCCCGACATTTCATCGTGTCCGTAATTATTTCCAGAGTCCACAAAAGTACCGGTTGAATGACGTTTGTTAATGGCAGTAAGTGACAGACTGCACAATCTGGCTCCCAGTCATACGCATGAAATATATCAACTGATCCAAAATCTCATAGCAACGTTCAACATTCCGTTGAACAATGGAGATCTTAGTGATGCATAGCACATTTGTTCATGTAGCGCGCCGCGCAGCCCGAAGATTCAGTGTCGACACTGAAGAAATACCAGTCATTTAGTCCAGACACTGATTGAAAACCGATGTTAGCTTCCATTTATTTGACAGGCACAAGTAGCGGTAATGAGGAGAGCAAGAAAGGGGTGACAAGGTCCATGAAACACAGATCGAGACGACGCTTCAACTTTCTGTCATCGTCTAGCCAGAACCACTAGATAACGATGGTTTTGTCCTCCGGCCATCGAAACCTCGAGGCGGTGTCTCTTCTGTATTTGTACCTTCCATCGATGGTCCTCGCGGATTCCGGAGAACAGTAGCAGATGAGATAGGTACTTTCGTACACTCTCGTCTATCCTCGAAATTTATAGGCTGAGACGAATTCGTTGAGTTCCCCGTTGCCTCTTCTGAAGACAGGACAATCGCTTCAGAATCTGATCCAAATATTCTCTCCCGTGCGGCTTGGTACCGTGCCTCACGCTCCTTAAAACTCTCCACTGAGGATGGAGGTGGTGTAGCGGATTTACTGTTGGCACCAGACCCTGGACGCTTCAAGATGCGCATGCTCGGTTGAAACGCGGCGGGTGGTGGGGGTACGATGTGACTTGACGATGTAGCAGAGGGAGCAATGATTAGCTCCGGCATGGGGTTAGGTGCTTTCGCGTTTCTGTGAAGATGATGTTTACAAGGATATGTCAAAAAGCAAAAAATCCACGCACGCGTCTTCCCAAATACGTTTATTGCTCTCCTCGGTCACTGGCTCGTCGTTACCGTCGTCGTCATCCCAATCATCAGGTACTCGGGCCTGACTAGCCGTTTTATAGCGAGATGTCGACTGGATCCAGTTTAGAATGCATAGCTTAGTGAGGGCACTGATATCTCACGGGAATATGAGGCTGATCCCAAGAGTCAGAGGGCAGCTGGGAAGACGCGCCGACGGCCATGACTGCGCTTCAAGAACAGCGAAGAAACCGCCATACTTAGTCCAGCTTACGTACATAAGATAAGATCGAATCGTTATCTATTTAAACTTGATGAATACTTGATCTCTATACAATCACTATCGTCATGCCGGCCCCCTCAGAGTTCCTTCAATTCGTCGACAATAACGTCGATGGCTTTATCCAACGTTTGAGCGATGCTGTAGCTATTCCAAGGTAGTCTTATAGAAGTATTCGAGCACACAGGCCTTGCATCTCATTTGATGATAGTATAAGTGGTGATCCACTTCATCGCCATGATGTCGTGAAGATGGCAAACTGGCTGGATGGCCAGCTTAAGTCATACGGCGTTCATACCCAACTGGTCGATCTCGGAAAACATATAATGGATGGCCAAGAGCTTTCACTTCCACCCGCCATCCTTGGACGCATTGGCTCGGATCCAACTAAAAAGACTGTTCTTATCTACGGTCACTTCGATGTTCAGCCTGCCAACAAATCTGATGGATGGGACACGGATCCATTTACTTTGGCGGTTCACGAGGACGGAAGACTCGTTGGACGCGGGTCGTCTGACGACAAGGGCCCGATCTTGGGATGGCTCAACGTTCTGCAATATCACCATCAGAATGACAAGGAGCTTCCTGTCAACATCCGCTTTTGCTTTGAGGGAATGGAGGAAAGTGGTAGTGAAGGGCTCGACGATCTTGTCAAGAAGGAGTCTCAGCCTAGAGGATGGTTCGATGGTGTCGACTGTGTCTGCATAGTACGCCTCGATCCTTCCAACATCGTCTTTTTACTGAAGATTATCCACAGTCAGACAATTACTGGCTCAACACTCGCACACCGGCACTCACGTACGGTCTTCGCGGGCTCGCATACTTCAAAGTGACCATCTCCGGCCCGGCACGCGATCTGCACTCCGGCGTCTTTGGTCGCACGGTACACGAACCCATGACGGATCTCATTGTCCTAATGAGCAAACTCGTCGATGCGTCAGGTAAGATCCTCGTTCCTGGAGTCGATGAGATGGTTGAGTCTCCCACGGATAGTGAAAAGTGCGTTTCGTTAATGTATCAAACGATTATGAGCTACACTGATATGTCATACTATCCAGGGCCATCTATGAAAGACTTGATTACTCCGTTAAGGACGTCGAAGAATCCGCGGGCGGACAGATCGCACTTTCCGCCAGCAAAGTCGATGTGCTCATGGGTCGTATGCGCTACCCCAGTCTATCACTCCATGGAATCGAAGGTGCCTTTAGCGGTGCCGGCGCCAAAACCGTCATTCCTGCCAAGGTTTCTGGCAAATTCAGCATTCGGTCTGTCAAATTCCATCTCGCGCGCTGGCGTTTTTAGGTTGATCGGAAGTTATCTAATTTAGTCTCGTGCCGCCACAGACACCCGAACTCGTCGAACCTCTCGTGATTCAACACCTCAAGTCTGAATTCGCCAAGCTCAACAGCAAGAACAAGTTCTCAATAGAGAACTTACATGGTGGTAAGCCCTGGATTGCGGATCACAAACATTGGAATTTCGAGGCAGCAAAGATTGCCACTCGAGTATGTATTTATTCTGTTGATCGATTCACGAATGGTAACTGTAGCTGTTATTCTACCATTCAGGCGGTTTACAAGCAGGAGCCAGACTTGACGCGTGAGGGAGGTTCGATTCCTGTGACGCTTACTTTTGCAGAATCTCTTGGCGTCAATGTACTCCTGCTCCCTATGGGACGTGGAGATGACGGTGCTCAGTGAGTAGTGTTCTCGTCCTCTCCAGCTACAAAGTCGACTGACTGTCCACAGTTCTACAAATGAGAAACTCGATAGGTCTAACTTCATCGAGGGGGTAAGTTGACTTGGTCATGCTTCCTGTGAACAAAGTAATGATGCTTTGATTTCTTCTGTAGACAAAGCTGTTGGGCACGTACTTGTACGAGCTCGCTGCAATTCCCAAGGCTTGAAAGAAAGAAGCCAATTTGTACATATATTGAATACAATTTATACATGTTACTAGGGCCCCGCCCCATACCCATTATGGCTACGGCCGTGAGTTTGATGGGTTCAGATGGATAGAATGGAAAGGGATCCGTACTGCACAAGGACTCGGACAACGTCTCGATGGTACGGTACAGGTGCACCTACGGCCGTACTACAGCTTACGGTATAGTATTCAAAAAGGATCTTTGAAAAACGGTATTGTGTTGAAAGAGCATAAGATCAATATTTTAAAAATCAACATAGCCTCACAGGAAAAGGAAAAGAAGATGAAATGTGTAGCTATGAAATCCTACGAAGAACTCGTCTGGTCTTCTCAGGCTCCAAGTGCAACTTTTTCTTGACCAAAATAAGGACATAGATCGTTTCTGGGCACATTGAAGGAATATAGTATCGTTGAATACAATACTCAGTAGGTGTAGATCGAGGTTCGTATGGATTTGAACCTTTTTTTTTTGTCCGGGTGGGCACCTTGAACTTGAATCGTCGTGGTCAGTTTGGGGCAAGTGTCGAGCGACACCTCTGCCAGTGCTCGGGCCAACCGACGCTACCCAAAGCGGGTCACTACTGGAGAAGGAGGTTACAAAACGTAGCATTCAAAGTGGCTCTGAGTAAAGCACTTTCCCCCTCACCCCCTCGCCCACCCCGAGGAAACGCTCAAGAACCTAGGTCTACCTAACCTAGAACATCCCACCCATCAAAGCGATGCAAAAATGTAGGCTGCGCCTTAGGGCGGCACACAATAAAAAGGGAAAAGAACAAGATGTTGAGAAACATGAACATAGGGACCCCTCAAAACACTAAAATACAAGCCCTGCCCCCCTACAGGTGATGACAACCAGCTTCTCCTGGAGGGCAACTCCCCAGAATTATGGATTGAAACTACATCTGAAAATGTCACCACAAATGGAAAAGGCCTCAGAAGGACTACCATGCCCATTGGGGGTGACTGCAGATACACCTCACAGCAGCTCCTATGTACAACATGGTCCCAAGTATGCAAAGAAAATGGGAAGATAATGAGGGTCTGACTCTGTAGTCACACTTATACAGAGGAAGATATGAACTGACAATAGCAGGGAAGACTGCAAAGATAGATACCTGCAAGAAAATCATAAAAGCCTAGTCTATGTTGAATATGACAAAGACCTGGCAGTGGTTTTCCCTGAACAGGACCTCCCAGTAGACAGTGACAACAAGTTCCCCCCACTCATATCATCTCCTTGGCACTGGTCTGCTTCAGCAACAGATTGACAGGCTTGCAGACCTTCAGATTGTCTCAATGCCAGAAGACACCCTCATCTTCCCACCTAATCAAGCCCTGAGACCACTTTACATACTCACAATAAGTGGCCTGACATACCAAGACACCCCAAAAACACAAATCTTAGTGGAAAACCTAGCATGCCAAACATTCTGCAAAAACCCTGAAATCTGTGCTTTCATAGAGGGAAGGGTATTGCAAAATGCAGAGAATGCCATACAAAGGACTCTCACTGCCATCCAAGCATCATCAATGCTTCTCAAGACAAGCTATGCATACAACAGAGCCTGGAACATGTATTTTTCAGCCAATCCTGGTTTTGACCATGAGGATTATGCCCTTTTTTGACAGAAAATGTGCCAATGCAAGTTCAACACAGTTGATTTCAGGAAGGGGTACACCCTCACAGGAAGACTCCAACCACATTGCACAGGATGCAAATCTGTAGATCACAACTGAGAAACTGCCCATTCTCCAAGATCCTGGGCTGGTTTGGCTACAAGCCAGGCAGAGCTTAAGACACTGCAGGTGCAACCAATTTTGCAGACTCTGTCAACCCTGAGCAAGACACAGGAAGGAAGTCATAAAATTGTGAGAACATCCCAAGCAACAACACATGCAGAGAGAGGAACAGGCTTTTTACAGAGGGAGGAAGAGGCTGAGAATGACCACTGATACGCCAGTCTCAATACAGAGACTGGCAGGATGTAAGAAATAAGACCCTGAAAATCTAAAAAGCCAAAACCTGTGTGCAGAACTGTTGAAAGCAGTAGACAGAAGGGCACTTACCAACTCCAGAAAGAGTCACCAAAGATCCTGCTGGCCAGTTTATCTGGCAAAACAAACCAGAGAAAGCATCAAAAATCCCAAAGACTGTCAAGAAGGATGATCACATCAGTGGCAGTGCTTGGCCAGTGTAAGGGGGACCTCCAGGAGCTGTGGCTCAATCACATGGCTAGCAGAAGGGAATCCAAAGTTATATTAAGAAAAGTAGTCAATGATACAATGGTAACTAATCACCTAGTAGAGGAGTTTCCAAAGAGAACAAGTCTAAGGATCCCTGCTGCTTGGTGTGGCACATCAGCAGGCAACAGAGGCATGAGAATGACTGTACAGATGACTGAAGCTAACCCTAATCCTTGGGAAATGCTCAAAGAGGAAATACAAAAAGTTTTGGAGGTTTTCCAAAAAGGAGAATGACCTCTAGATATGTCTGGGGATCTGGAGGGAGCCCCAGGAGTGTAGGGCAAGCCTTGGGGAAGGAGATTGGGTTGAGGAGAGTTGTTGTAGGTCAGAATAGGAAGTCCAGAAATGGAAGTCCCCTGACATCACCCCCCCTCTAGCATGCAGCATCTTGACATGCAGGGTATTAAGAAGTTCCAGATTGCCTGGTCCACTGGCAAGATGGGATAGATCCCCCAGATAGCCTGTGGTGCATCTGGGTGTCTCTGATGGAACTCCCTGACAAGCCCCAGCACATGCACATTCTCCCATGGTTCCCAGGAGATGTCCTCAATTCTGTAGCATTTCCACTTCACCTTGTATTGTAGCCATTGTTGGAATAGATAACTATCCAGGAACTCCTCCACCTTGTACTCCTCATTGTCATTGACCACCACCAGGAGTGGGGGGGGTGCCAGATGTCACTTCAGGATAGGGTACTCCAGGGCTGGTGTTAGCTTGACCACATTGAACACCAAGTGAAGCTGGTGCTGTCACAACCCATCCCTGGACCCCCACCTCACCCCAGACCACCCCTGAGCCAGCCCAGCAGGCCCAGAACACATCCCCCCTTGTTCTCCAACCCCTACAACACTTGCCCACCCCTGACACCTGCTCCAGCAACTCCTGATGCCTCTCTGGAAACCCCCAATGCTTCTCTGGCATCCCCTGTGATCTCCCTGACCTCCTCTCAGTGGCCAGCTAACTCCACCCTCCCCCAGCATGCATCACAGTTACATATCAAGACAATACTGACACTTGGCTAGCCAGTCTCAGGATGCCTCAAACAACCATACCTGAGACCTGCCTGCATGATCCAACCTCAGACCTGCAGCCCCAGAGGAGTTCCCCCTGTAGGTACTTAAGCTGTAGAGTAGCAATAGTTAGGATAGTCTTGATATTACTTATGTTCTCATGTTTGTTATGTCTCTTGTGTCTCCATCTCCTTGTTCCATATTGTCTCATCAAATCTTATCATTTCCCAATTGCATCTGTCTCAATCTTATCAGTCTTGATCTTATCAGTTTCCATTTTTATCTCCAGTCTCTTATCTGTTTCCTAAGTCTCATCTTATCTCATTTCCTTCTATCTCTTGCCTTGTCTCAACTTCCTTGGTTCACCTCACAGCTACTCCTGTTCCCTGTTAAAGTCCCTTCCACCCAAAACCCTTTAAAACCCCCCATACTCATAACTCAGACCTGCCAAGTTCTTGTTAACCACTCCAGAGCTCTGTATAGCCTACCAAAGCATCCTGGACCTCAAACCACCACTATCATCTTCATCCACCCTGTTTCACTCTTCTGGAGCTCACTGGAGATTGTGAGTGTAGATGTCATGTCTGCCTAGTAAGGGACTTGCCCAGTGTAGCTGAGCCCCCAGGTCAGTGGAACCTGACATAATATCAAGACTCTTCCCTTACCCCATTCTCAATGTCTAACTACAGTCTCATATATCTGCCTACCAGTTATTTAACCAACTATTATGGTAGGCCAGTACCTGACCCCTACTATCCCCCATTCTATCTGATGCCCAACTACTATGTCACAGCCACTCCACAGTACTGGGCCCCAGAACCAAATCCCTCCCCCTATAGCCCATCCATTAGTCAGGGCCCACCTGTGGACTGGCACTGCCCCTCATTGTATCCTGTCAAAGGGACCTACCCCCACCTACAGCCTGACATCCTGTTGGCCCCTTGGGCACTCACAGCCCCAGTACCCTTGGCTTTTCTCCCTAGGCCCTACTATGCCTACCCTGTCTTCTCTGTGGCCCCAGTCCCCCCAGAACAACTTGACAGATACTTTCCCCCTCAGCCTCAACTCTCTGCTGCTTCCCCCATCCAAGCCTCACCTTTTCCTAGGCAGCAAAGAGTTGAAGCCTATGTCTAACAATGTGATGAGGTCCTCTGCTCTCTCTGCTTAGCTCCTGCTGAATTTGCCAAAAGAGCAAGAGCCCTCCTTGTCAGTCTGGGAAACCAGAACATTTCCAGAACATCAGAGATCTGGGCAGATCACCTCCTGGACTTTTACAAGTGCTACCAGCAAGGCACCCTCCCCAAGAACATCAGGAGTACCCTTGGGATTGATGCTGGCCTCTGGGAAGAACTCCATGCCCTAGTCAACATAATACACATCAGCCCAAACCCCCACTACTTCAAAGACTCCCTTGGACCCCACCTGCTCCTTCCATGTGCAACAAGAAGAACCCACCAGGGCTCAAGCTGAGGCCCCAGCCCCCATTCCTCAACAACAGGAAGAACTCAATGCCATGTCCAATATCCTAAGGTCCCTCAACCCTGCCAGAGGGTTATTTGACTAGCCCACTGCTCATACTCTGGCCCTCTCCACTCACCCCCAGGCCAACTCCATCCCCAGTGCCTTCTACACCTGGGACCAACCCACCAAACCTGAGTGCCCCACCCAGAAGCTCCCCCACCCCCTTTTTCCCAACAGCAACCTTGCTTTCACCCACAACCTCTCTTACATCAATGAGCCAGAGAATCCCAGCAGGGAACCTGCCCCTCAAGAAGGAGCTTCTGAGCTCCCCAGAGACTGACCCCCCCATGTTGACCTCCACCCCTCCTGGGGATATGCCCTACCCCTCCTAGGGATATGCCCCACCCCTCCATAACAATCCCCCACCTCCCCTCTGACAGCCTCTCAGCCCTGGGGCCCCTAGAGCAGCTCCTCCCCATGCACTGCCCCAACCCCCACCTATTTCCTTGCCTAACTGCCTTGCTGACACCAACAACTTTGGGCCACTAATCCCCAGAGGACTCCCTCCTCACTGGGCCCTGGGACTTCCCCCAGGCAATGCTGGCCCAAACCCCAGCAGTGGGCCTCCCAATGGCAGATCTCCTGGTAGATGGGGCCCAGCCATGGACAACTTCCCCCCTCAGTGTGGAGGTGGGAGCAACTATTATTACTACTACAATGCTAGACCCCTGCCCCAAACCCAAAATGCCCAGGATGACACATGCAATGCATTGGCCTGAGAAGGGAAGCTTGACATTCAGAAACTGAAACCCTTCAATGGCCAAGACCCTCAGAAATGGCAGACATTCTTAACACAATGTCTTACAATGTTCCAAGCTAAGCCCATCACTTTTCAGCTTGAAAGCTCACAAGTGGCCTTTGCTGCCTCCTGCTTACAGGGCATTGCCTTCAATCACTACATGGCACTGCTCCAGTTTGACCCTAACAACCTGGTACTCTCCAATTGGCCTGCCTTCACACAGGAATTCTCCAGCAAGTTCAGAGTCTTTGACATGGTAGCACAGGTGGAAGAAAATTTGTACAACCTCTGGATGTGCAATAATGAACAGTTTATGACCTTTATTATCTGGTTCAAATGGGAGGCCTATGAGATGGGATGGAACTATAACACCCTCAGATTTGCCCTTCATTGAGCTCTCCCACAATGGATTAAGGACATCCTCTACCTCACACCCAAGCAGCCCACATATGACAGATACAAGGCACTTGTCACCCAGATTGATCAGCACTATTGGGAAGACCAGAGCAAAAACCAAGGCCTGTGGAACAGCTGGAACCCCTCCAGTACCCCTGGTTGGCAGCCTGGAGTGACCAACAACCCTTGGACCATTGCCCCCATGATGCCTGCTCACCCTGCACCTTGGTTCTCCCCCAGACAAGGCCCAACTAACACCACTCAACCTCCCAGACCTTGACCCCCTGCTCAGCTTAATGCTGCCAATCTCTGTGATGCCCCAGACCCTCCAGACCCCAGACCTGATGATCCCCTAGACCTGGACAACCCCCTGGACCTGGATAACCCCCTAGACTCCATGGACAATCAGAAGGCTCTGTGCACCAATCAGATCAAGGACTGGCCCTGGATTGACATCCCAATGGAGACTCAGGCACATCAATGGAAGGAAGGGGCATGCATTCTGTGTGGTGAGCAGGGTCATTTCATCAATGATTGCCCTAAATGCCAAGTGATAGGATGTGTCATCTGGACCATTGACAGGAAAGACTGTGACTATCAGTTCACAGAAAATGATGCAGTGGTTTAGGTTGCAAGAATACAATAAATTGTGGATCAGACTCCAATGTCTTCTCTGCCCTGGCTACTTTTCTCCATGCAACAGTAATTGCTCCAGACACCCTCCTAGCACATCTCCCCTCACACTCCACCCATAACCTTGTCCTCCACACCGCCCTCCCCTTCTCCCCCAACTCTGTACCCACCCTGATTGACAGTGGCACAACAGACAACTTCATCAACAAATCCCTAGCAGCCCTTGCTCCACAACCTCCCCAGCAACTCCCCCTTCCAATCCCCCAAAAACTCGTTGATGGCAACCCAACCTCCACCAGCCATATCACTCACTGTGTAGAAATGAGAATCAATTTTGCCAATGGGCAACAGCAAGACCTCTGGCTATTGGTCACAAAGTTGCATGCCTCTGCCCCCCTTATCCTCAGGTTTTCCTAGCTCTGAGCAACCAACCCTTGTATCAACTGGCCAAGTCTTACTCCACCTTGATTGGGACAACTTGCCTGACCTGGAACCTGTCCCCTTTGACATTCCTCCCACCCATGATGTCTTGGAGGTCACTCCCAATGTTTTTCAAACCCCTTGGCAGCTCTGCTCATGATCTGCATGACCATCCATCATTAACACCTGCCTCAGTGACTCCCCTGCCATCCTCCCCACCCTCATCAACAGTGGGGCCTCCAGAACCTTTGTCAGTGATCAGCTTAACCTCCTTCATGAGCCCCTTGACATGCCTGTGGAGCTACAGCTGTTTAACAGAAGATCTGCCACCTCTGGGATCATCAAATTCCACCCTGGATTTCTCACCCTTGACAACAGCCTGCAATTCCTGACCCACCTCCTCATTATCCAACTTCTGGAGGTGACCCCAATTATGCTTGGACTTTCCTGGCTGTGCAACGTCAACCCCAACATTGATTGGAAGAACCTCACCATGCAGTTCCCCAGCCCTAAAGCCTGCCTGACAGCCACCATCACTCTCCACCCCTACTCCTCCCATGACTCCAACAACTCTGATTTGGCCCCCAGCAGCACTGGAGCCACTGGAACCCCCACTTTGCCTAGGGGTGACCCTGGAGAGGAGGAAGAAGCACCCCCACCCCAAACTCCTGCAGGTACACCCCAATGGCTCCCCCCCAACATTCCCCACAACTGGTACAAGGGCCTGAATTACCCCACTCAAACCCCAACAATCCCAGCCCCCACCACCATGTCCCCAATGCCTGACACCATCAACCCATAAGCCTTCAACATCAAAATCATTGGTGCCATTCCCTTCACATGGATCTTGCAGGATGGCACCCCTGTCTTCCAACTCCAGGTCACCCCAGCACTTCTGGAAGAACATATCTGCACTGGCACCACCTCACCTGAGACTCTGAAGACAGAGGAACAAATATTATGCAAAGTAGCTCCTCTAGAGTATCATGAATTCACTGACATGTTCTCCAAAGGAAGCACAAAGGAGCTCCCCCACACCAATCCTGTGACCACATGATTGATCTCAAAGACAGCATCTCCCCCCCTTTCAGCAAGATCTACAACATGTCAGAAGTCAAACTCCAGGCTCTCAAAGACTACCTTGATGACATGCTCAGAAAGGGTTTCATCTGACCATTGATCTCTGCCACCAGAGCCCCTGTCCTTTTTGCCAAGAAGAAGGACAGCTCCCTCTGTCTTTGTGTGGATTACTGGGGACTTAACAAAGTCATCAAAAAGAACCAGTATTCCCTCCCCTTGATCGGTGACCTTGTTGACTGTCTTTGCAGTGCCAAGGTCTATACCAAGATAGACCTCCAGTCTGGCTACAACAATGTCCAAATTGCTCTGGGACATGAATGGAAGACTGCATTCCACACCTGCTACAGCCTCTTTGAGTATCTTGTGATGCCCTTCAGTATGACAAACTCCCCTGCCACCTTCCAATACTTCATGAACAATATCTTCCACAACATGAACAACATCTTCATTATTGTGTATTTGGACAACATCCTCATCTACTTGAACTCCGTGGAAGAACACTGGGGTCATGTCCAATGTGTCCTAGAATGACTCCAGGAGTACCACCTCCATGCCAAACCTGAGAAGTGCTCCTTTCACATCACCAAGGTTGAGTATCTAGGGGTTATTGTCACTCTGGACAGCATACAAATGGATATGGCAAAGGTAGAGGCCATCCTCAACTGGCCCCTGCCCCAGAACATTAAGGAGGTACAGTCCTTTTTGGGTTTCACTAATTTCTACTGCCAGTTCATTGATAACTACTCCAGCATCATGAAACCCCAATTGACTTACTTGGAAGGACATCCCCTGGGACTGGAACAGTAAGTGCCAAAGTGTGTTCACTCTTCTGAAGAAGGCCTTCACCTCTGCCCTGATCCTCTGCCACTTCAATCCCACTCTCCCCATCATATTTGAATGTGATGCCTCTGATTATGCCATCACCAGAATACTCTCACAAATAGGTTCTGATAGTAAGAACCTCTGCCCTGTCACCTTCTATACCCACTCAAGGATCCCCATAGAGCTCAATTACAACATCTATGACAAGGAGCTCCTCACAATTGTCAAAGCCTTCCAGCAGTGGAGGGCCTAACTTGAGGGAACCCTGCACCATATACAAGTCTACTCAGACCACAACAACCTACAATACTTCACAACCACCAAGCAACTCAGTCAACAATAAGCCCACTAGTCAGAAACACTGTCCAAGTACAACTTCACCATCCACTATTGCTTGGGATGATTCAGAGCAAAACCTGATGCCCTCACCTAAAGGCTGGATGTCTACTCAAAGAAGTTGTTTGAGGCAAAATGGAACACTTTCAACCACTGCATAGTAATCCTGCCCAAACATCTTCATGCTGTACTAATTATGAATGAGGAAGGGATTTTCCATCAAATCCAAAATGCCCCTCCAGACACCTACTTCACCCAACATAACCCCCAGGATAGCTCTGCCAGTGCCCCACCCCCCAACCCCACCTTTACACTGTCTCTGGATCACTGACTTCTGCTCTGGGACAGCTGAATATATGCTTCAGACCACAAGTCCATCTGTCTTGACATTCCCTGGCAGCACCACAACCACAAGCTCCAGAGACACCCAGGAATGCATAAGACCCTCCAACTGATTTCCCAGACTTACTTTTGGCCAGGGATGAAGGCCACCCAGTATGTATGAGCCTGCAAATTGTGTCTCTGAGCCAAGGTCTCCCAACATTGCCCATATGGTCTGCTGAAGCCCCTTCCCATTGGCTGCTGCCCCTGGTCCTTGATCTCAATGGATCACATTGTTGAACTCTCAGATTCTGAGGGCTTCAATGCCTTCCTTGTTGTGGTTTGCCAACTCACCAAGCAAGCCTTGTTCATCCCCTGCCACACCACTGACAATGCCCCAGAGTTCGCCAAACTATTCCTCAAACATGTCTATTTCAAGCACAGACTCCCAGACAACATAGTCTCCAACCATGGTCCCTTATTTGTCTCCAGGTTTTGGCAATCCCTATGCAAGGCACTCAAAATCAAGACTAATCTATCAACCACACATCACCCAGAGACTGATGGACAAATGGAACAAGTAAACCAGACCTTAGAGTAGTACCTCTGCCTCTATGTTAATTATTTACAAAACAACTGGCATGCAGAACTACTCCTGGCCAAGTTTATTTACAACAACACCCCCCACTCTGCCACCAGGGTCTCCCTGTTTTTCACCAACAAGGGCTACAACCCCCAGCTCACCCTGTCCCTCAAAGACATCCCCTTGCATGTTGCCCATGAAATTGCCAAAGACCTCCAGTCCCTTCACCAATTCCTCTGGGATGAGATTGACACCACCAACTAAGCTTACTCTAAGCATGCTGACACTCAACACAAAATGACCCCCAACTGGATCCCCAGTACCCTTGTCTGGCTCAACCAATGCAACCTCAAGACCTGGAGGCCCTCAGTGAAGCTTGACCATAAACAACTGGGTCCCTTTAAGATTCTCTGGAAGGTCTCAACTCATACCTACAAACTCAAACTGCCCCTGGGACTGAAGGGCCTCCACCCCATCTTCTATATCTGACTCCTTAAGAAGTACAATCTGGACCCCTTCCCTGGCCAATGCCTGGGCCAACCCCCACCTGTCAAGGTTGAGGATGAGTACCACTATGAGGTTGATCATATCCTTGACTTCCACCTCATCTATGGACAACTCTGGTATCTGGTCTGTTGGAAAGGCTATGGACCTGAGGATGACACCTGAAAACCCTAGAAGAACCTCTCCAGAGCCCCCACCAAACTTCATGACTTCCATTGGCAACATCCCACCAAGCCCTGGGACCTCTAGGACTAGTGCAAACAGATGGCATCAGTGGCCTAACTCCCACCTCTGGATTCAGTAGGGATTCAACTTCCACCAGTATCAATTACATCCCCTTTTTCACTTCTTTTCTCATATGAGCTGAAAAAAATTGCATGAAAAGAAATGACAAGAAAAAATCATTATCTACAGATTCTAATAATACACTATATAGATAAATTCAGTATGATGAAATAGTCCAAGAAAGCTTGCCAGCACCAGACCATGGCCCCTTCAGCCCTCCTCCTCTGAGACCCTTCCTTCCAGACCCTTCCCTGCCAGGTCAACCCCCATCTGAGCCACCACCACCACCAGGTTCTCTGCATGATTTGGAGGAGCCTCTTCCATGTCCACTGCCACCTCCCACCATGACCTGGGCTCCATGGAGTTCCTCTGCCAGTGCCCTGCCAGGAGCCTCCCCATGTGATCCACCCCCTGCCTCAACTCTGGAGGGAGATCATGAGGCATCCACCCCAACCCATCCTAAATTGATGCAAGGGCAGTGGAGGCCCCATCCAATAGGATCTGGTGTTTACAGACCCAATCTAGAAAGGAAAGTCAGCATGGTCAAAAAGGGGAAGGACAGGACTCATGCATCATGCTGCCCCACCCCAATGTAGCCTTGTTTGCCAACCACTCCTTCTGCCTTCTCTCTGCCTCCACCTCAGCCCAGTGCCCCCTCACCTCTACAGCCCCCCACCACTCCACTACCCCCACAGCCTGCATCTCCAATTGCCCCAACTGCTTCCAAAGCCCCTGCACCTCTAGGGCCCTCACACTGGCCTCCCTCATTGTGGCCTCATAATCATGCCATGCCACCTCCTGATCCTGCTGCACTGCCTCACTCTCCTCCCAGGCCCCCTGGAGCTCCTCCTTTCACACCACCAATTGCCCCTTCAACTTGGCCACCCACCATCATCATACCTTGGCACTAGGCCCTGGCACTGGATCAGAATTCCCCTGGGAATGTGCCACTAAAGCTCCTGACTCTGGTGAATACATGTGGGGCCCAGGAGGACTGGCCATCATCACCTCACCCCAGGGCCTCTTATTTGGCCCTGCCTCCAGTGGGGGGGATGCCCTGTGCTTTCCTTTGTCCCTAGAAGGTGGGGCCCCCTCCCTGTGGCCACCCTGTAGCAGCCCTACCTTCTTCTGGGGTTGCCCCTCTCTGCCCTTTTCCCCAGAGCACACAGGCTGTGATGCCCCTCCAGACACTTGTTCCCTTTGCCCCTCCCCCAACTGCTCTGAGACCCACTCCTGGTCCCACCTCTGCTCTGCCACAATGCTCACCACCAACCACTCCTGGGACACACAACACTTCTCATGTCTTGCATGACATGGCAAGCATACAGAGGAGTCATGGTGAGACCCTGCAGCAGGCTCCTTAAACTTGCACTCCTTCCTGCAATGAGCACAAGTAATGCACTAGACTGTCAGTTAGCCAGGGGCACGCAAGCCATCAATAAGACACTGACTTACTGGGGCTTCTGCCAGACACCAGACTAGGGTGGGGGGCCCCCAGATCCTCCCCACTGCCTCCACAAATTGCTCTGCCATGACCTCCTCCTGCCTGACCCTCCAGGCCTCTGGCACCACCTGCACTTCCCCCAGCCCCCTTTGGAGGATGCCCCAATGAACCAGGGGCCAACCCAGTGGACTGTTCAGGACCCCTGGGAAGAGAAGGGCTCCTAGAGGACCCAGCCACCATGAGGGACAACTCTATAAGAAAAGGTCAGTAGGTTTCATCTCCAGGACTGGAACACTTATGATGACAATACATGGCATCCACCTGATGCCAATCTTGCTGCTGATTGTATTTGGCTCAATGCTCCTCATATTCTGCCCAGACATTGACAGCATTCTTGTCAGACAGAGGAGGGGTTGGGGAAGATGAAGATGAGTTGGGCATGGTGGGTGAAGCCATGGGAAGGCAATGATGGTAGGCTGGATATGTTTTGGTCCCCTTTTATTTTTTTCTGGGGAGCTTCTAGTTGAAGAAGTCATCATGCTTTGACTTTGACTCCCATGTCACTGCTGGCCCCCAGAGATTTCCCTGGACCTTGAAGGGTCTCAATGCTGAAGGGGGGGTGATGTCACAACCTATCCCTGAACCCCTGCCTCACCCCAGACCTCCTCCAAGCCAGCCCAGCAGGCCCAGAATGCATCCCCCCTTGTTCCCAACCCCTACAACACTCCCCCACCCCTAATGCCCACTCTGTCAACTCCTGATGCCTCTCCAGAAACCCCCAATGCTTCTCCAACATCCCCCATGATCTCCCCAACCTCCCCTCAGTGTCCAGCTAACTCCACCCTCCCCTGGCATGCATCATGGTTATGTATCAGGACAATACTGACACCCAGCTAGCCAGTCTCAGGATGCTATGAACAACTATACCCAAGACCCACCTACACAATCCAACCTCAGACCTGTGGCCCCAGAGGAGTTCCCCCCATAGGTACTTAGGCTGTAGAGTAGCAATAGTTAGAGTAGTCTTGATATTACCTATGTTCTTGTGTTTGTTACATCTCTTGTGTCTCTGTCTCCTTGTTCTGTATTGTCTCATCAAATCTTATCATTTCCCAATTGCATCTGTCTCAATCTTATCAGTCTCAATCTTATCAGTTTCCATTTTTGTCTCCAGTCTCTTGTCTGTTTCCTAAGTCTTGTCTTGTCTCATTTCCTTCTATCTCTTGTCTTGTCTTGACTTCCCCAGTCAACCCCACAGCTACTTCTGTTCCCTGTTAAAGTCCCTTCCACCCAGAACCCTTTAAAACCCCCCATACTCATAACTTGGACCCTTTGAGTTCTTGTTAACCACTCTGGAGCTCCATACTGTGCTTGTCCCCCACTTGCCCATCACTCTGCTTCTCTGTATAACCTAACAGAGCATCCCAGACCTCCCCAGACCACTGCTATCATCTTCACTCACCCTGTTTCATGTCAGGGATCATGAGTGTAGATGTCATGTCTGCCTAGTAAGGGACTTGCCCAGTGTAGCTGAGCCCCTGGGTCAGTGGAACCTGACAGGCATATTCCTGCAGGGAGCTGGAGTCAGTAGGCTAGGGGCCCTATCTGCCATTCTATTATGAAGGGTCCTCATTGACAGTGCAAGAGCTTTTTTGATGGTTGGGTGATTGTGATGTCAGAGGCATCCAGGTAAACCTGATCACCTGTCTAGTACTTGGGTGCTGGGGTTCTTCTGCAGTCATAGTACTGTGCCATGTCATCCTTTGCCTGTGACAGAGCTGTCCTGGCTTCCTCCTGTGCCACCTTCATCTGGTCCACAAATTTGTTCACAGCTTTGTTCTCCCAGGGCCTGGCCTGGGGCTCAAAGCTCATGCATGGGTGATGCCCAGTGTCCAGGAAGAAGGGCAACACTTGAGTAGTGGTGTGAATATGATTGTTGTACTGGAACTTGGCATCAGGAAGTAGTTCATCCCAGTTATCCTGACACATTGCAGAAGAAGCAGAGGTACTGTTTGAGCTCCTGGCTCACATGTTTTGGTCTGGCCATCAGACTGTGGGTGGTATGTGGTGGAGGCATGAAGCTTCATGTTGAGCAGTCAGTAAAGCTCTAATGAAATCTGCTATGAACTGTGGGCCCCAGTCTGATACATAGGCATCAGAGAGGCCATGGAGCTTCCAGACATTCTTCTGGTATAGGTTAGCAGCACACATGACAAAGCAAGTGGTGTGAGTAGGGATGAAATGGGCTCTCTTGCCACATAGGTCTACCACCACCATGATAGCAGCATAACCATGAGCATTGAGGAGCCCTATGATGAAGTCCACTGAGGCTATGCTCCATCACTCTATGGGGACAGGTAGAGGATGGAGTTGTTCAGTGGGGAGGCAAAATTGGGGCTTGGTCTGGAGGCAGAGATTGCATATACTAGTGTAGGATCCAATATACTGGTACATCTGAGGCCACCAGTGGTTCCAGGACACTAGCTCCAACATCTTCTATCAGCCAGGGTGTCCAGCAATCTGGGAGTCATGGTGCTGCTCCACAATCTTCCAGGAAGTGCCACCACTCCTTGAAGGACTGGATGATGGCCAGCATCTCCTTGTCATAGATCTCATAGTTGCACTCTACCAACTCTCCTTGACTCACTCCCCTCTCCAGAGGCTCATTCAACATCTTTGGAGTGCTCTCCAGATCCCCAGAGATCTGTGGGGGTCATTTTACTTTTTGGGAAACCCCCAGAGCTTGCTGTGCTTCCTTGTCAAGCACTCTCCTAAGGTTAGGGTTAGCTCCAGTCTTCTGTATAGTCATTCCCACACCTTTGCCACCTGCTGATGCACTGCACTGAGCAGTGGGGATCCTTAGATGTGTTCTCCCTCTGGGAGCAGTGGCTAAGTCACACAGCTAGCAGAGGGAAATTTGAAGTATAGTAGAACTGTAATTGACAATACAAATAGTAAACTAATTACCTAGCAGAGGAGAATCTGAAGAGAACAAGTCTAAGGATCCCCACTGCTTGGTGCAGCACATCAATGGGTGGCAGAGTCATGGAATCAACTGCATAGGTGACTGGAGTTAGCCAAAGTACTTGACAAGGGATCATGGAAAGTTATGGGGGTCTCCAAAGATCTCTGGGAACCTGTAGAATGCTTTGGAGATGTCAAAAAAGCTCCAGGGGAGCAGAACCAGTCAAGGGAAGTTGGTGTCAGTCAGGGGCAGAGGTTGGAAAGGGTAGTCCCCTGACATCAACCCCCCCTCTAGCATGCAGTGTCTTGCCATGCAGAGTAGAAGAAATTCTGGATCACCTGGTTCACCAGTGAGAGGGGATAGATTCCTTGAATGGTCTGGGATGTGTCCAGGTGTTGTTGGTGGAACTCCCTGACCAGTCCAGGCACATGCATGTTCTCCTGGAGTTCCCAGGAAATGTCTTTGATTCCATAGCCCTTCCACCTCACCTTGTATTGTAATTGTAGCCAGAACAAATGGCTATTCAGGATCTCCTCCACCTCATGCTCCTCACTGTCATTGACCACCACCAGAGGTGGTGGGGGTGCTGGGCATTGCTCTGGGGTAGGGTCTGCTAGGGCCAGAGTCAGTTTTCAAGACTGGATGGAGCTGGCACATTCCTATGGGGAGCCAGAGTCAATAGGCTAGGGTCTAAGGGCAACCTCTGGGAATGATGGCTAAGTCACAGCTAGCAGAGGGGAATACAAAGTGTATTAGAATAGTAATCAATGATACAAATGGTAACTAATCACCTAGCAGAGGGGAATCCAAAGAGAACAAGTCTAAGGATCCCCACTGCTTAATCTTAATCTTTAATATTAATCTTATGCAATAAAAAGTTAAAGTTAAACTCCTTTCTAGCCTGCCTTTGCTCCTTTGCTCCTTAGCTCCTACCCCCTCCTGATGATTGCTGTGACACATCAGGGGGTGGCAGAGGTGTGGGAACAACTGTGTAGATGACCAGAGTTAGCTGAAGTGCATAACAATGGATTACAGAGAGTTCTAGGGGTCTCCAGAGATTTCCAGGGACCCATAGAGCACCCTGTAGCCATTGAACAAGCCTTGGGGAAGCAGAACTGGCAGACAGGGGTGGAGGTCAGAAAAGGGTAGTCCCCTGACATCACCCCCCCTCTAGCATGTGGCATCTTGATATGCAGGGTAGAAAAAGTTCTGGATCACCTGGTCTGCTGGGGGAAGGGGATATATTCCTCTAACAGCTCATGGCATGTCTGGATGTTGTTGGTGGAACTCCCTGACCAGTCTGGGTGCATGCACATTCTCCTGGGATTCCCAGGAAATGTCCTTGATTCTATAGCCTTTCCACTTCACCTTGTACTGTAGTTCCTGCCAGAATAGACAGCTGTCTAGGATCTCTTCCACCTTGTACTCCTTGCTGTTGTTGACCACCACCAGAGGAGGCAGAGATGCCAGGCATTGTTCTGGGATAGGGTCTGCTGGGGCCAGAGTCAGTTTGACCATGTTGAAGACTGGATGGAGCTGGTGCATCCCCATGGGGAGCTGGAGTTAATAAGCTAGGGGCCATACCTGCCATTCTATACCATGAAGGGTCTTAATTGTCAGTGCAAGAGCTTCTTTGATGGCCAGGTGGTTGTACTATTGGTCCCATTGTTTGTGCTCCAGAAGTGAGTCAAATGAGGCCTTGGAGAACACATCCTCAAATGTGTAGAGATGAGGAGGTATGATGTCCTGGAGCTCCCAGGGCATGGAGTTAGCTGCAAAGGCCTGGGCCAGCTGCTGAGAGGTGGTCTGACTGGCCTGGATCTCCACAATGGAGGATGGGGGGCATAGGGTAGTGGCATATATCTGATCTCCAATCTCCACTGCTTTATCCAGGGACTCCTGGTTGCACAGGCTGCCAAACTCCCCTGTGAGATCCTCCTCCAGGGCCCTGCCATTGCTTTAGTTGTCCTCATAGAGGGTCTCTCTACAGGGGGATGCCAGCAGTGGGGAGTCCAGAAGGTCTAGATCTGCAAAGGAGAGATGACCAGCCTGGCAAGACTGAATGGCCATGTGCTCTTGAAACACAGCCTGCCACTGTTCCCTGACCTCAGTGATGCAGGTGGCACACCTCCAGGAACATTGGCTCATGGTTACCTTGCCCCAGGCTCAGTCTACTTCAGGGTTGTGCTTCCAAAGCCAGGTGAATCTGAGGATCATGCCCTGCTTACCTAGGCTAGTGATGACAAAAACAGTCTGCTCTGCATGGTTCCAGTAGCAGAGGATGAGGTTGACCATGGAGTTAATGGGCCTGGCCTTGTTGAGCATTCTGTCAATATTGATTACTGGAATAGGCTGAAACAGTGGCTGCATGGTCAGGTGGTGGCACCAGACAACCTCCAAGTCTAGAAACAACCCCATGGCACCACTATCCAGGAGGGCAATGACTCTGCAGGCCTGCTGGGTGTCCATGGTCCCAATTTCCATGTCAAGGTGCAGGGAATTCACCAAGGAGTTTGCAGCTACTATGTACTGCCAGGGAGATTGGCATTCCCATGCAGGGTGGCCCAGACAAGGTCTGCCTGCATCAGTGGGCCTGATTTGTAGTCCAGGGTTGGTGTTTATACATCTGGAGGGGAGTACTGAGGTTCTGTTGTCTTAGAGTCATTGATATCAATGGAAGCAATTTCATTTTCTATTGACAGACATGCAAACTGGTTAGTACTTGGCAATGGAGGCATACATCTCATCCACTGCTTGACTAAAAATCCTCCCCCAGACCTGGGAGGGGGGCACAAGCACCACTCTCCTCCAGGGTCAACTCTGCTGCCAGCTTATCTGATGAAGAGTCTCTGGCCATGTCCTTTGTAGCCAACAGCTGCAGAAGAAGCTCCTCCTGCTCTGCCATGGAGAGGTAACATACCTCAAGACCCAATGGGCAGTGCCACATGAAGTGCCCAGGTTTCTGGCATTTCTGGCACAGCAGCAGCATGGCATGGCACTGCTGGGTAGCATCAATGTCTATGGGGATGCTCAGCAATAAGGGTTGTGGGGCAGAACTGGCCAGAGCAGAGGCAGGTGCCAGGAGAGTAGGGATGGGGAACTGGAGAGTGGAGACAGGGACAGGGCAGTGAGTTGGGTGCATGCAACATAGCTCCCAACAAATCTCCATAATAATTAAGCTGCCACTAGTCCTGGGCCACCTTATACCAGGAGGCAATCTGCTCATTGTCTGGGTGGCCCTCAGCAAAAGCATCCCTACTGAGATGGATGTATGTAAGGCAGGACTGGAGGAAATGCTCTCCACTGGAGCAGTTGCCATCATCTGCATCTGGGAGTGTGGGATGGGGAATACATGCTTGGAGGGCTACTAAAGCTGCCAGGAAGGCAATGGGAGCCACTGGGGGTGTTTCCACAGCCAGGAGTGGCATGGAGGTAGGGGTCAGGTGCTTTAGTAGTGCCTGGAGGACTGGAAGATGAGTTTGGTAGTTTGGTAGAGGGTGGAGAGTTCAGTTGTGTGATGTGTGAGGGAAGATTGGGTCAATTGCACCTGGTTCTCTAGGTGTAGCAGGTGAGTCCAGGCCTCATCTTGTGGGGCTGGGGCCTCTGAGAGAGTATCTGGATTGGCCAGCTGAGACATAGAATTCTGCAGATGCTTAAGCCTGGTGGAGAAGTGACAGATAGCAGCTCAAAGATTCTGTGCAGGCTATGAGGGGCTTCCAGACTAGGATAGGAGACTTGTTCTGCTGTAAGGGCAACCTCCAGGAGTGATGGCTAAATCATGCAGCTAGCAGAGGGGAATCCAAAGTGTATTAGAACTGTAATCAATGATACAAATGGTAAACTAATCACCTAACAGAGGGGAATCCAAAGAGAACAAGTCCAAGAATCCCCACTGCTTGGTGCAGCACATCAGGAGGTGGTGGAGGCATGGGAACAACAAAGTGCACAATGATGGATCATGGAGAGTTTCAGGAGTCTCTGGAGATCTCTGGGGACCTGTAGAGTGCCTCAGAGCCATTGAATGAGCCTTGGGGAAGTGGAAATGGATAAGGAGAGTCAGTGTGGAAGTCAGAAAAGGATAGTCCCCTGACACAGATCTCCACAATAGAGGATGGGGGGCATAGAGTAGTCTTAGAGTCTGATATTAATTTGATGGCATGGTCCTACTGTTTGCACTCTGGAAGTGAGTTAAAGGAGGCCTTGGAGAACACATCCTTGAATGCATGAAGATATGGAGGTATGATGTCCTGGAGCTCCTGGGGTGCAGAGTTAGCTGCAAAGGCCTGGGCCAGCCACTGAGAGGTGGTCTGACTGGCCTGGATCTCTGCAATAGAAAATGGGGGGCATAGGGTAGTGGCATATATCCAATCTCCAATCTCCACTGCTTTGTCTGGGGCCTCTGGGTTGTGTGAGGCACAGAACTCCCCTGGCAGATCCTCCTCTGGGGCCCCATCACCACTCCAGTTGTCCTTGTAGAGTGCCTCTCTACAAGGGAATGCCAAGGGTGGGGGGTCCAGAAGATCTAGATCTGCAAAGGGAAGGTGGCCTGCACAGCAAGCCCAAATGGCCACACACTTTCAAACTGCAGCCTGCTGCTGTTCCCTGACCTCAGTGATGCAGTTGGTGCACCTCTGGAGACATCAGCTCATGGTCACCTTGCCCCAGGCCCAGTTTACTTTGGGGTTGTGCTCCCAAAGCCAGGTGAATCTGAGGATCATGTCCTGCTTACCTAGGCTGGTGATGGCAAAAATGGCCTGCTCTGTGTGGTTCTGGTAGCAGAGGACAAGGTCAACCATGGAGTTGATGGCCCCAGCCTCATTGTGTGTTCCATTGATATTGAACACTGAAATAGGCTGGGACAGCAGCTGCATGGTCAGGCAGTGGCACTTGACAAACTCCAAGTCTAGGAATAACTCTGTGGCACCACTATCCAAGAGGGCAGTGATGCTGTGGGCCTGCTGGGTGTCTGTGGTCTTAATTTCTATGTCAAGGCACAGGAAATTTGCTGAGGGGTTTGCAGCTACCACATACTACTGGGGCAATTGGTGTATCCCATGCAGGGCAGCCTAGATGAGGTCTGCCCAGTGTCAGTGGGCCTGGACAAGGTCTGCCTGCATCAGTGGGTCCAACTTGGAGTCTGGAGTTGGTGTTTGTATGTCTGGAGGGGAGTACTGAGGTTCTGTTGTCTTATGGTTGTTGATATCAATGGAAGCAATTTTATTTTCTATTGACAGACATGTGAATCAGTTAGTACTTGGTGATGGAGGCATACATCTCATCTGCTGCTTGACTAAAAATACTCCTCTAGACCTGGGAGGGGGGTGCAAGCACTGCTCTCCTCTGGGGTCAACTCCAGTGCCAGCTTGTCCAGTGAAGGGTTTCTGGCCATGTCCTTTGCAGCCAACAGCTGTAGGAGAAGCTCCTCCTGCTTTGCCATGGAGAGGTAACATACCTTGAGACCCAATGGGCAGTGCTGCATGAAGTGCCTGGGTTTCTGGCATCTCCAGCACAGCAGCAGCATGGCATGGCACTGCTGGGTGGCATCAATATCTATGGGGATGCTCAGCAGTAAGGGTTGTGGGGCAGAGCTGGCCAGAGCAGAGGCAGGTGCTGGGAGAGTAGGGGTGGGATACCAGAGAGTGGAGACAGGGGCAGGGCAGTGAGTTAGGTGCATGTGACATAGCTCCCAACAAATCTCCATAAGCTGCCACTGATCCCAGGCCACCTTATACCAGGAGGCAATCTGCTCATTGTCCAGGCAGCCCTCAGCAAGGTTGTCAATGCATTCCAGCAATGCAGGGTGCAAGCCATCCTGGAATGTGAGGCATGGTTGGAGGCCATTGGGGTAGGCTGCTTTATTGACTAGTGCCCAGAAGGAGTCAATATACTCATCCAGCATCTGTTTCCCTTGCCCATACTGTTCTTGGTTGCATAGTGCTAAGGCTGCAGTTTTGGTGGGGTCAATTAGAAAGAACTCTGCCTGGAAGTCCTTTTTGAAGGCTGCCCAATCTGCAAAACTCCCAACACCTCTGGGGCATCAAAATACCTGTAGCATGTAGGTGGAGGCATGCCCCATCTTCATGTATGACAAAACCCAGGCTATTTTCAGTGCATCGGAATTGAAAGTGTCCCTACTGAGATGGATGTATGTGAGGCAGGACTGGAGGAAATGCTTTCCACTGGTGCAGTTGCCATCATATGCATCTGGGAGTGCAGGATGGGGAATACATGCTCAGGGGGCTACTGGAGCCACCAGGGGTGTTTCCATGGCTGGGAGTGGCATGGAAGCAGGGGTCAGGCACTCTAATAGTGCCTGGAGGGACTGGAAGATGAGTTTGGTGGTTTGGTGGAGGGTGGAGAGTTCAGTCATGTGATGTGTGAGGGAAGATTGGGTCAATTGCACCTGGTTCTCTAGGTGTAGCAGGCAAGTCCAGGCCTTGTCCTATGGGGCCAGGGCCTCTGAGGGAGTATCTGGATTAGCCAGCTGAGACATAGAATTCTGCAGGTGCTTAAGCCTGGTGAGGAAGTGACAGATAGAGGCTCAGAGATTCTGTGCAGGCTATGAGGGGCTTCCAGACCAGGATAGGAGACTTGTTCTGCTGTAAGGGTGACCTCTAGGAGTGACAGCTAAGTCATGCAGCTAGCAGAGGGTAATCCAAAGTGTATTAGAATAGTAATCAACAATACAAATGGTAACTAATCACTTAGCAGAGGGTAATCCAAAGAGAACAAGTCTGAGGATCCCTGCTGCTTGGTGCAGCACATCAGAGGGTGGCAGAGGCATGGGAATGACTGTGTAGGTGACTGGAGGTAGCCAAAGTGCACAACAATGGATCATGGAGAGTTCTGAGGGTCTCCAGAGATCTCTGAGGACCTGTAGAGTGCCTCAAAGCCATTAAATGAGCCTTGGGGAAGTAGAACTGGTGGACAGGGGTGGAGGTTGGAAAAGGGTAGTCCCCTGACATCACCCCCCCTCTAGCATGTGGTGTCTTGCCATGCAGGGTAGAAGAAATTCTGGATCAGCTGGTCCACAGACAAGAGGGGATAGATTCCTCAAATGGTCTGGGGCATGTCTGGGTGTCATTGGTGGAACTACCTGACCAGTCCAGGCACATGCATGTTCTCCTGGGGTTCCCAGGAGATGTCTTTGATTCTGTAGCCCTTCCACCTGACCTTGTATTATAGTTGCTGCCAGAACAAATGGCTATCCAGGATCTCCTCCACCTTGTACTCCTCACTGTCATTGGCCACCACCAGAGGTGGGCAGAGGTTAAAAAAGGGTAGTCCCCTGACATCACCCCCCCTCTAGCATGCAGTGTTTTGACATGCAGGGTGGAAAAAGTTCTGGATTGCCTGGTCTGCTGGGGGGAGGGGATATATTCCTCTGACAGCTCACAGCATATCCAGATGTTGTCAGTGGAACTCCCTGACCAGTCTAGGCATGTGCACATTCTCCTGGGGTTCCCAGGAAATGTCCTCAATTCCATAGCCTTTCCACTTCACCTTGTACTGTAG